>JAQMYG010000011.1:15822828-15833420 GCA_030014215.1 Clariallabes teugelsi
GTTCATTGCGCCCCACCTGTCATGTCTGTATTCCCCACTAGTGGGGCGCGCCCCACACTTTGAGAACCACTGCTGTAGAGTATGAATCACCAGATGCAACCAATACTCTTGCTTGTTACAGTAAGCTTGTTACATCTTCTTTGCCTATGAGATTCTCATGCAGGGGGCAGGCGCTGCTGCATTCTCCCGAAATTGTATATAGTTTTTTTTGTATTACATTCTGTAATTTCTAGGCAGATATTGCTAGTGGATAAAACATTTCTTATGTACAGGCTTAACTTTAAAAAAATGTAAATAAAAATTATCAATAGAAAAAGTCATGTTGCAACTTGGAGTTACAAAGATAAAATGCTCTAAGTCTCTAAGTTTTGTTTTCAAAGTGAAGTCTGGGTGTTACAAGATTCTCTTACAAGAAATTGTTGCAGAAGCAATATGCTCTGATGCTAGGGAGGTCTAACTGGCAGATGTGATGTGTACTTTACAAAGGCAGGAAACCCCCTACTGCCTTCATTACAATGCCATCTAATGATTAAAGTTGATATTCTATTTTATTGTTTATCATTTTCAGACACACTATAGCAACTTTTTAATTATTTATCCTGTACTTGGGTTTAGCCAGTTAAATGCTCTGGTATCACTATGTACCTACCTTAAATATTTTAGATGCATCTTGGTAATGACTGTTCAGCTCTTTAATGCAGCCATTAGTACCTATAACAGGCAGGGGGATCAGTGGGTTAAGGCTCTAAGTTACGGATGGGCGGTTTAAGGCCAACTCCAACAAGCTCCTTAACCCTGTCTGCTCCAAGGGTCTTGTATTATGGCTGCCCCAGGATTCTGATCCCCACTTCTTAACACCGCTGGGATATGAGAAGAATAAAGAATTTCACTGTCATGGCATCTCCGTATCGTCCTCACTAACTTTGTGGTCCTCTTCCATTGAAATCCTGTCTCTCTTTAAAAACTTTAAATTTTTTTGTTGTCCATTATGTAGCCAGTATGCTAAGTTAAGTCTTGTTTAGATTCAGCAGGGGTTGCATCTCTCAATCGCTTTTGAGTATGATGTACTATGATGTTCTCTGTTTCGAAAAGAAAATACTTGGACATCCTGTATTAAACCATTTTATCTGGATTAATCAAATTACTTCAATATAATTAGTCTGTCAGTGCACTTAATAGTGCACTGACAGACTAACTGTTCTGTTCTGACTGTTCTGTTAAACAAGTTAAAAGGTTTAGTTCATATGGTTTTATCAGAACCATAAAACTGAATTTATAATGTATAGATTTATACACCACTTGCTTCAGAACAAAATCCTCTTAAGATCATGATTACCTTTCCTTGACCCTTTGTAACTGGCCAAACTAAGTGACTTTAAGTCATAAATATGTCGTCTATGTCGCTGTCTAATGCAAATTACACTACTGAGAATTAAGATGCCTATAAATAAATGTATTTCTGTCCTGTTGACACTTTATTAATAACTTAGAATTTGATTGTTTTGTTTCCTGTAGCGAAGAGTCTGAGAACGAGGAGCAGCTGAAGGCTCCTGTGGAAAACATCTTGCCCAAAGCAGCTGAGGAGATGGATAACTGCCAAACAGAAACCCAAGTGGATTCTTTCAGTGCTTGTGCACAAGATGATGCTGATACAAAGAATCTCGAGGTGAATGAGCAAATACCTAAGAGCCAGGAACCCTGCCAATCAGAGGAAGGCAACAAAGATGAGCAGCCAATAGGAAGCCAAGAGCAAGCAGTAGAAGTGAAAAAGAAAATAACATATGCGAAGCTACTGAAGGAGGGGCGCAGATTTAACATCGATCTTGTGTCTAAGGTGAGTGTCTGAATAGTGTCTCACACTGTGTGTGTAGGGGGAAATACTACATATATACATAAAGTTTCAAATGTCAGATTATGCACCTTACATTGGCTTTAAATATTCTTTTAGTTTATGTGGTTCAATTAAAATGTTTCTAGTATATTACAAAATAAATCATTAATAATTTGAGAAGAACCACTCTGTAAAGCCTTCATCAGCACATCCCAAAGACTTTTTAGTTGGGTTAAAGAGACTTTTCGAGACTTTGTGGTGACCATTTCATTTGAGAAAATTATTTCTCATGCTCCCAGAAGCACACTTCCACAATTTGAGCCCAGTGAATTTTGGTATTGTTGCCCTGGATAATGCTTGTGCCATCAGGGAAGAAAACTCCGTTGATGTAATAACCTGGTACCATTCAGTACATTTAAGTAATCATCTGTTATTGCCACATAATGTTGCTGACCCGAAACCTGATCAACTGATGCAATCCCAGATCATAACGCCGCCTCCAGAGGCTTATAAAGTGGTCACTATGCATGGGTGCCACGCTTCATGCGCTTTTCTTCTTATACACCCGTCTCTTTTGGAATAGGGTCCATCTAGACTAATTCATACCTATTAGACACCCATCTCTATTCACGCCTATCTCTCCCATCACCAACCGGGGAAGGCAAAAGCTTTCATCTGATTCTTTAAAGCACGTGAAGTCAACTTGCACCTGTTCTAGCTGATTATGCCACATCAAGGATGATGTAGCACAATCAGAAGAAAGCAACAATTGCCCCTTCTGCATGCCTGAGCTCACATTTAACCATGTTTGACAAGTGTTGCTGTCATTTTTAGTGTCGAACATATGCCACTTTGAAAGAATATGCATGCCATACTCTTGGACTCTTGGCTTGTGTTGGTTCCTTTGAATTCAATCTCTTAATTAGGCAAATGCATTTCTATTGCTCTCATTTTTATGATGACAGATTATTAAGATGCCTCTAGTCTGCTGTAGTTAGGCTTGGCAGTAATACCATCAGGATTTACCCCACATGCTCGTTTGCACGCACGCACACAAACGCGTACACACATTTGAATATTGTGTGTATTGTAGCGATTATCTAATACTTACTATCTAATACTATCTTACAGTTGTTGTATTCCCGTGGCTTACTGGTGGACCTTCTCATCAAGTCCAATGTCAGTCGTTATGCTGAGTTCAAGAACATCAGTTGCATCCTGACCTGTCATAATGGCAAAGTAGAGCAGGTAAGCTGAAAACTACATGCACAACTAATGCTTAAGGTGGATTTTTTCTTTGTTAATGACCAGATACTCTCAATTTAAAGGTGGTTTGTGTGGGTGGAATGTTTTGTAAAATGAGTTTTGGCTGTTGCCCAATGCAGAAAGATGCTTGTTGACATTGGTACATATATTTGTTCTGGTGAAGGACAATTAGCATATTATTATCTGCCTAATACTGTATAATTCCCCTTGTGCTGCCAAAACAACCCTGACTTGTCAAGGCTAAACTACACTAGATCTCTGAAGGTGTGCTGTGGTATCTGGTATTCGCCACCAGTATTCGGCAGCAGATCCAGATCTATGGAGTCCTGTAAGATTCCATATATGGTGGATTGAATTGAGATCTGAGAACTTGAGGCTGAGTCACCACTTTGAACTCTTTATCTTCCTTAAACCATAAATGGACAATGTTTACATTATGGCAGGGTGCATTATGCTGCTGAAAGAGGCCACTTCCATCAGGGAATAGTGTTGCCATGAAGTGATGTACCTGCTCACCAACAATGTTTAGGTAGGAGATGCGTGTCAAAGTAACATCCACATGAATGACAGGACCCAAGGTTTCCCAGCAGGACATTGCCCATAACATCACAATGCCTTCGCTGACTTGCCTTCTTCCCCACGTAACGATGCACATATACAAGGCCATCCGGCTTGTATAAAAGGAAATTAATCAGAACAGGCACCCTCCCTTCTATTGCTCCATAGTCTAGTTCTGATTCTCACGTGTACAGTGTAGGCACATCAGCACTGGACAGAGGAAGCGTGGGCACAGATACAGTGATGCACTACCTGTTCTCACACCTCTCTATTTTTAGCCATCAGTATTTTTACAGAGATTTGTTCTACAGTAGTTCTTCTGAGGGATTTGATCAGATAGGCTGGCCTTTGATCATTGTATGCATCAATGAGCCTTGGGTGTCCATTATCTTGGCAGCAGTTAAGACCCTGTCATCAGCTGTCCTTACATGCACCACTTTTCTTAGGTACTAATCGCTGACTACCATGAATACCCCACAAGACCTGCCGTTTTGGAAATCTACATTTTGTCCCCTCTTCAGGATCCTTACATTGTTCCCATTTTTTCCTTCATTCAACACTTGCACGCTCATTACTTGCTGCCTTGACAGGTGCCACTGTACGGAGAAAATCAATATTATTCTCTTTACATGCCAAAGGATTAAATGCTATGGTTAATCAGTGTAGATTAAATCAAAAGCTAAATCAAATGTTTTAAACATTTGAACATTATTGCCATCTTTTTTACTTTCGAATACTTAGCTAAATGTAAGTTTTTAATAAAAAATAAAAAATAAAAAATCTTAAACAAAATAAAGAAGAATAAGATTAGTCCGTTTAGGAATAAAAAGATTTGTTCAGTATGAATGGACACTAGTGTTCCAGCAATATCACCAGATATTTAACGTATGTACGAGGGGTATTCAAGTCAAACTGAGACTTTTGATTGTGCAAAATTACAGAACACAGTTATGAGAGTAAAAAATTATTTATTTTTATATAATATCCTGTCTATATGCACTTATCCCCTTATCATTAGTACTTTGATACCATCAAGGTAGAAATATTTCTCGCATGCAGGAGCTATGATTGGACTGCCTGATTCACATCTGAAATTCTGTCCTCCCTGGAACTCCTTTAATGGCCCTTTCCTTTATTGGAAAAAAAAAAAAAACGACCTGGTTTGTTCACCAAAGGCGTTCTGTTTTTGCAGGACAATGCGTGACCTCATACTGCCCGCTGGGCCACTTTACAGGAATTTGGCTCAGTGTGCAATGCCTTATCCCTTGTACAGTCCTGTTCTTGCTCGAATACATTTCAACATGTTTGGGCCATTGAAGGAGTCCCAGGGAGTCTAACATTTCAGTTGTGATACAGGCAGTCCAATCATGGCTTCGGTGAACTGAGAAAACCTTCCACCTTGATGGTATCCAAGCACTAGTGAAACGCTGGGATAGGTGTAATAATGTAGCAGGGAATTATATAGAGAAATAAAGTTAACTTTTACTCTCAGCAATCAGAAATCTCAGTTTGACTTAAAACCCCTCATATAAATAACTGCTTGATTTCAACTTTTATTTCTATTGTTGGTAGGGATTTTTTGTAAAAAAAAAAAAGTAAAATGATTAATGCAAGAAGTTTATCTATTTACAGTATGTGACCTTTGCTCACTCTCCTTGCCTTATTTCTCTTTTCACTTCTTCACTTTCTCTCCCCTCTCACTCACCCTTTTTTTTACTGATCATCTTTCACTCTGCTTTGTATGTTTTATGGATTTTCATCGACTCTGTCTTCTCCCCAAACAACTCCACCCCCCTCCACCCCTGGTCCAAATCTCCTTAAGGTCCCGTGTTCGCGTGCAGACGTATTTGGCAGTAAGCAGCTGACAGTGGTGGAGAAACGTATGCTGATGAAATTCCTTACTTTTTGCCTGGACTTTGAGCAACACCAAGAGGAATTCCAAGGTATGACTGTCTTTTCTGTTAACCTGTCTGTCTGTCTGTCTGTCTGTCTGTGCAGTTGAGAATGGAACTGTGAAAAAGTTAGAAGACCTGAAGTTTATTATTATTATTTAGTGAGTCTGTCAGAAATGTACAGAATAATTTTTATTACAATATATCTTTTATCATTATTGTTTTTCTATCATACGATTGATCAATAAAAAAAAAAGTCTCCCACCTTTAAGTTCAAATTATCAAAAAACAGGGGCACTAGGTACTTGCATATTTTATGTAAACTTTTGACCCATTCAAATATATTAAATAAAAGCTGAAATAAATCTATTAACTGTTATTTTTAAATTAAATGTAAAGGAAATTAAGTATATTCCCTAATAGAGAACCACATGAGGTTATGTGAATTGGGATTAAATACCCAGGCGTACAGTATTTTATCTTTAGCTTCAATTGTAAACCTCACATAAGTGCACCTCATTAATGGGTCTTCAGTGGGTACTGCTGTCAGAGCTAGGCTGTTTATTAAAAAGAATTAAAACACCCAGATTCAAGAATTTAACAGCATTAAATAAATGCTGTTCAACCTTGGATTGCGAGTATAATTCCTTGAGAAGCGTGCTTATAATTCAAAGCACTTGTACATCAAAGCGAATAATGGAAACTAAGGTGATTCATTCCACAACAACAAAAATATTCATACAAAAATTATTAATACAAAATATGAAGTAAAAATAAAAAAATTAACCTGCACTTTACCTTTGGAAAGAATCGTGGCTGTAGTAAGACGAGAGGAGGAGAAGGAGGAGGGGGCTACTGTGTAGGACGACTTTCTCTCTCACTCCTACACACGCACACACTAACGGAATCACTGCTCTCTGACAGAGTGTCTCTGTCGGCAAACTGGAATCTTTAACAAGGAACCTTACTAGTAACACTTGCTTTTGCCTCCTTTTGAGGATTTTTTGGAAATGTGACATTGCATTGTCGTTAGAATCGTCTCCCGCACTCCTACAGCCTTTTTACCTTTTTTTTTTTCCTTCCTGGAGGCCATGGTTGCAGTACAGTTACGAAAGAATAGTCACTATTCCTAGACTTTAAGTAAAAAAAAATGCTTTATGCGCACACACACATGGTAACAATGTTGTAGTAAACAGTACAAATGCGTACGGATGTTGACTACACGAGTGACTCAAGCACTGAGACTGAGCATGGGAATCAGTTACCCACAATTCCACAGAGAGAAGAACCTTTGGCTCAGTTGTGCATGTGTACTGCTCGTATTTCAAGACCTCGCTCTTTATTAAGTTAATATTTTATTTAAAACATGTGCTCGTCTTGCAAAACACTTGCAGACCAAGTTACTCGCAACCCAAGGTTTCACTGTATGTAGTATTTTTATTTAATGCATATCTGTTTTAAATTAGTGCATTTAGACTTTAAGAGGAATTTATATTTGATAATCCTAAATTTAAAGCGGTAGATGCTAAAAGGCGAGTCGTAAAACTTCTAATCTGTTTATTCAGGTTTCTCAGGGGTGCCATTTTTGGAGTTTCTCAAACATAAGAACCTAACAGAGAATCTACAGCATTTCATTTTGTACTCCATTGCCATGGTGAGCCAAGATGCTCCAACCAACAGTGGCCTGAAGGCTACGCAGCACTTCTTGCGTTGTCTTGGTCGCTATGGAAATACACCCTTCCTGTTCCCCCTTTATGGCCTAGGTGAAATCCCACAGTGCTTTTGCAGGTGAGACACTCTTTGCACCTTTGAGATAAATCTGACTTTTAAGTTGAACATGGCCCAGAGATTTTTATGTTTTGATGGCTACTATTCACTATTTCTTTTCTTTTCCATTCTTTTCTTTTTTTCTTCTTTCTTCCTTTCTTCCGTCCTATGCTGTTAAATTACTTTAAATGCTTAAAAATTCCTCTGATGAAATTAACTAATTCATAAATCGGACAGTATTTAATACTTAAACAGTATGCAATGTTGAATACACACACAGAGCACTAAGCAGAAGTAAATGTCCATGTCTTTGCAGTATATTGGGTGGCTGCTTTTAGCACTATGGGTCTTTGGAGAGCGGTACTGTGAAATTGGTAGTTTAGATGGAGGGGAACTTCAAGGTGATTCAGCAGAGGGGATATATTCCTGTCAATGTGAACAGGAGCAGGAGGACTCTGGCTCAAAGAAAAGAGCAAACAAAAGACAATTTTTTAATTTTAATTCTTGCTCACTAAATTTGGCCAAACATTAAGTTGAGGTGTTTAATATTTTTGTATGTTTATCTATTTAATCAGTTACATTTATTTTTCATTTGAGTGAACAAATGTGCATAATAACTCAATTTAATTTTTGGCAGTTTATCTGAAAAGAGGGTAGTTGAGTTGTTTGACATCTGGAAGACCTGTTACACTGGTGTCAGTTGCCCGTTGTTCCTATTATGTACAGTAGGTTGGCCAAGAGAAATTAATATCCAATTCCGCAGAAACACTCATACTTGTGGATGCTCAGACTTTAACACACAAGCTCTGTGCATTTGAGTATAAACAGATGAATGTTCAAATTTAAGAGTAAAACATTTAATAAAAAAACATTTAATAAAAAAACAAAAACAGTAATGAATATTTATGGAGAGTTTGAGGAAGGCTCATGGTCTGCCTCATGGTGACGGACATACAGTTTCCACAAACTGTACCTGTGCATATGCACCAATGATAAAAAAAGGGTCCAAGTTTATTATGTGAAAAATCAGACCAAGACCAGACTGTTTGGCAGTTTCTAGCCCAGTGATTCAAAACTCACATGAGATGAAAAGAACACCTTATCAAATATCTTACACAGAAAGACCGTTTAAATTTAGTCTGCCTGCCCAGACATTTTTCCCAGCACAGTCCGAATAAAAGCAGTCCAGTTTGGGCAGAAAAACAGCCCAATATGGTTATACTGGCAGGTCACAGAAGAGAAGGTGGAGTTATCCATCACATTGATAACTGCTTGCACATGATGGATGGACAGACGATGGCATGAACTCAATAAAGCTCCCTCTCTCTCAGGTTATTCACAGATCAGTGAACAGCCACCGCTAATAAAGTGATGAAATATTTTGTCATCCTTGCGTGCATTATCCTTCAAATTTTGACAGCGGTTCCTTTTTTGTTTCTAAATAACCTCTTGCACTTTTGCCTTTTTGCCAGATTAATGGAAAAGGGAATACATTAATTAAAGGCAATGATTGTCTTTCCAGTGTCGGCAAAGAATGTAATCTTTGTTGATAGTGTTTGGTGAGAGTAGTCTTGTCCTTTGTTTTCTATGAACTATCAGGCACTACCTCCCCAATTTAGTGAATAGTACCCACCTTACCTAGATTTTAATAATATCAGCAAACCTGACAGGGGAGCAGTAATTCTGTTGGTTTAGTTTCGTCTTTAGTGCCAATGTAATTTATTGCTGATCCTGACATGATACTGCAAATACTGCATTTGACAACATTTGTCTAGACCAAGAAGCATTATCACAATCTAATTTTGAAACACAATGACAAGACTGAAATGAAAGAATATACCTTGTATTTATGAAAAAATACTAACTGCATCTTATTTTTTCCTATTTTTAAGGGATACCAAAACATCTGGTGTTATTCCCTTACTGTTACACTTTGCCTTATCAATTTACAAACTAATATTTGTTTTGTATTGTCTTGTCTAATAGCCCATGGGTATACCAAGCTATTATCTGTTTTTAAAAATCAATCCTATTAAATTCCTCAGGATTAAAAAAAGGCAACCACCATCCTTACAAGGCTCCATTCAATTTATTTTGGGCTCGGGTATAATGTTGCTGAAGAGCCCTGCAGCTTATTTGTGCAGCCTGTTACATTACCTTTTAATTACAGAAATAACTAGTTGGAGGCAGTTGTTTAGTGGAGTTATGTGAGAAGGGGGAGGGTGTAGATGAAGAGAAGTGGGGAGCTGTCAAAGATTTATTTTGGATGTGACCTTCTCCACACTTGCTGCAGCTGTAATCAGTGGAATTAATAGCATAATCAAATTATACACAAACTCATAAATCATCTGTGAGTGTGCTGTCAATGTGTCTAGCTATTAATGGCCCTCATTGTTTTGCTCGCATATTAAAAAAATCACATCCTCTGATCCCACCTTGATAAGGCCTGAAATACCATTTAGAGGCTATAAAGGATGGGGGCCAGTGTGAGGGTACTGGATTTTAACAACTGATAATTTAGCCTTATGATGGCAAGTGATTTTGCAGGGCAAGTGCTGGGACACTAGGGGATGGGGGAGGAGTTGGGGCGCTGGCAGCATTATCACAGCTGGAAGCAGCTGGCAGATTCCCCTTGGTCATCCCTAGGTCCATCATCATGACTGACACTAGGCTGTTAATTAGAGTGATATCAGTTTAAACATCTGTCAATTCAGTTTAATTTCAGCCATGAGACTTCCACCCTACTTCTGTGGTTATCTGTGGAGAACATGAGATGCCCAGATGATAGCTGACATATGTGCTGTCTACCTTTAGATTAATTTGTTGAGACAGGGCTATTTTCATCTGTTCTTGGATTGTATTGTAGGCATTTTTTTGAATACCCTCTCTTAGTGGTTATAAAATGGAACTTCCAAAGCCTGTTTAGTCCATTCATATAAAATTCCTTTTATACATACTTAGCTAACTAGCAGAAAGGCAATGTGGTTTAATGATTTATATGAAATTATCACTGATTAATTCATTAATTTTGGAATTAATCCAAACATCTTCAAATATTGGATAGCTTTTATTTAACAACTTCTTTCCTGTTTATTATACAGTGTTGTTACATACAAGATTTTCATATGGGTATTTGAGGCATAACCATTAGGCCTTGTTCACACGGACGTTAAAATCGAGCGTTTTTCTATCGTTCGTAGTGTCCGGTGAGCGCGGATGAAGCGCAGATGGTTTTCTACACATAGGAGTCAATGAGAGTGTTCACACGGGCTTTGGTG
>JAQMYG010000011.1:15857023-15875267 GCA_030014215.1 Clariallabes teugelsi
TCATTTCTACAAATGGTGCAAACTCTGCTAGATTATAAATAAAAGATTCCCATTCCCCTGCCATTCTGTGATCGGCAGCGATCGGCAATCGGCAGATCATGATCTTGGTGATCGGTAATCGGTGATCGGCCCCAAAAATGCCGATTGGAGCATCTCTAATAAAATTGTATTTTCCCTGATGAGTTCAGGTGTAATTAGCATAACAGCACCTCAGCATGCATTATTTTTTAAATAATAGCATGGTTTGTGTGTTATTCCCTACTTCTCCCACAGACCACATTGTTGATTAACTTACAGATTGTGTGTATTATTAATTAACAAGCTGGTAATACTGATCGTGGCCTGTATCACTTTTGAAAATATTTTGAAATAGCTTTTTTTTATGATGTCCCTATTCGTGCTTATGATTCCCTTTTCCTTCATCTGCGTGCATATAATTTTGTTCACTGTGTTACATATTTTTTTATGCCTCATATTGCTCACATATTGCTCACAGTCACATAGATTTACCACCTTTAACAAGTAAGCAAATCATCAGGCCATTCTGGGCAAGAAAAGAACAATGCATCATAACTTTGTGACCTTTGGTGTAATGACCATGCTGACATTTTAGACGGACACCTTTTTTTCTCTGAAATTTCCCTTGCCTTTTTTTCCTCTAACACTTAATTTTTTCTTTGGTTGGGAGGATCTTGTGTAATTAAAAGGTAACAATACTATGTGACCTCTTTACACTTTCAACATGACACACACCAAACATGCATCTATCCAGACACTTGTATTTATTAACCAGATAGGGACCCTGGCCCACTGCTCCATTAAACTACATGGAGGCTTGGAGCAGGACTGTGCCTCTTCTAAAGCAGGTTTACAGGATCTGATGGGTGAGAAATATTCAACACAATCAACATTCTCTGTCCCTGGTCTCTCAATGTAGTGTTCTTGATTGTGATATGTGCAGGATCAGAGAAGCCTGTGGTATTGTGGGTGCTGTACTTCAACATCCGGGATACATCTGGCCTTGACAAAAGCAGCTACAATCTGCCAAGTAACGTCCATGTGTGCACAGGCCCTGATGACGGCTTGGGCAGCGATTACTCCATTAATTTGGTGAGTCCGAAATGAGTGATTAAACAGCTTTTTGACATGCTAAGATACCTACAGTAGGTTGATAAAGTTGGGGAAAAAAGGCAATAAAACATCACATTAATGTCATTCCAATTTTTCCTGTTTTTGTGGGACATTTATGCACTGTATCGAGTTATGGTTATAATGTGGAGACTTTTTTTGGTGCATCAACATACACATGCTGAGACCATAACCTGTGATACACAATGCAGTACAGAAACCTCAGATTGCAAGTACCTTGGTCTACGAGTGTTTCGCAAGATGAGCAAAAAATTTAAATACATTTTAACTCGGTAAACGAGCAAGGTCTTGAAATACGAGCGGTATTGTGGGTAATTATCTCCCATGCTCGGTCTCAGCGTGCGTGTTTGCGTTCGTTCATGCGTCACTTGTATAGTCAACATCCATGCACGCGTGTCCTGTTTACTTTAACAATGTGACCACGTGTGCGCGCGTAAAGCATTTTTTATTTTGTGTGAATGATCGTCTTTAGCCCGATTCGGACGGGACTAGTTTTACAGGGGGTCGTTAGAGAAATTTTTGTTTCACAGACGTACTTCGTGATTTTATTCCCGTCCGAATCTGCCATGTCTGTCTTTCTCTCACACGACCTCTGTAAAAATTCCAGAGCAAATTACCTACTGTTTTTCAGCAAACTCGGCGGTCCTCTGAGAAATCTAATCCCGCCCGAATGCGAATGTCTGTGATTGCCGAAAATATTTTTTTCTTTTGTGTTTTGGTCAACGTGAGCTACCGTACTATCTCTAGTGCGCCGGTATTCAAGTTTGCGCACCAATAATGGATGTAGATGGTGACACGTGGTCTTGTGCAACGCCCACATGTAAAACACAGACCTACCTCCGTAATAAACATGGAGATGTTAGTCCGGTCCGAATGCGTACATGAAATGACAGACGTCATCTAAAAAAAATTCAAACTCAAACGTCGTTTGGAAAACTAGTCCCGTCCGAATAGGGCTTTTGTCGGTAAAGTGGTGTGCACGCGCGTGTATGTATGTCTGAAAGTCGTTCTACACATTAGCCCCTTTCCTCCTCCTCTCCTTTCTATTATATGAATATATGAATTATACAAATATTTTTGGGTTGTGGAATGAATTATCAGAGTTTCCATTATTTCTTAAAGGGACATTCACTTTGATATACAAGTGCTTTGATATTTATGCTCGCAATACAAGGTTTAACTGTATTTACAATTAATATTGTCTCAAATGACTTCCGTCCAGTTGAGATTGTTATTTTTCTCATCTTTCACACTTCTGCTTAACAAACTATGTCTATTAAAGAATGGTAAGAATTAAGCCAAGGTACAAGACTCTTTAGTCAGTGGATACTGATCGATACATAATTCTCAGCAGTTGGATATCTTGAACAGGAAAATGGATGACTGCTGTCTGTTTTGATGTACTTATGCCAATCAACCCCAGTAAATTTGCAAAGGTTGCTCCTTGGACCTGTTTCCAAAGAGAAGCGTGTAGGTTTAAGATGTATAAAGCCACCACATTGTGAGCTTTTAGGCCACAAAAAAGGCCTACCCTCAACTCTGTCCTATGATGTCAACAACAATGAGCCTTTCATGAGGCTTAGCCAGACAAAATCATGTTCTTTAGTGGTTAAGAGGCACCTAAGTATGCACTGTTTATCACATGGGGCTCCAGTGGGGATCTGATGAGTCCTATACAGGGTCTCCTTACTAAATCACAACCGCTACTGACTGAATACTATTTGCTTGAAAATAATCAGTGTTAGATACAGATTTGTGCAGTACAGCTGTTGGGTTTTACTTTGTGTGCTAGAAAATATGCTAGAGTTCTTCTTATAACTTTGTCGCACTTGCTTATTTCTATTTTGCAAAACTCAGGAACCTACATTTTTTTTGTTGTTGTTGCTTGCTTGTTTGTTTTCATCTGAAAACTGATCTGTCATGTAATATGTTGCCTGGTTTGGAAGCTGCACTCTCTCGTGTTGCAAGACCCTACAGTGCATAATGTGGACAGCTAAGAATGTTGGGGAAACATTCATTTGGCTGTTTCATTTCACTGTGTACTCTATTATGTGTCTATGGTTAAAATTACAATAAAAGCCACTTTATTTGACTAATATGGTTATATGTTGTAGATTTAAATCTAAATCATTGAGATTTTAAAAACGGTATCAAAAAAGAAACTCTTAGTCACGTGTTGCTTGGTTAATTTATGTTTCTAAATATTGTTCCTATGAAAACAAAGTTTGTATGTGTACCCTTTCAAACAAGAATTGTCTAATTAATAAATTATTTATTCTTTTCTTGCTTTAATACAGACTCTCTTATCGGTATTTTTGTTTGTAGGCTGAATCAGTGTTTCATCAGCTGCTACCTGATGAGGAGTTCTGTCCGCCTGCTCCTAACCCTGAGGACATCATATATGACAATGATCAAGGAGAAGGGGCCACCTTTGAGAGTGACGGTCACAAAGAAGGGGAGGTTATCGAGGGAGAGGATGGGCCTCGGGAAAACGAGCAACAATCATGTAGCTCAGAATCTGCAGAGGGTACAGATAGTGCTAGTCAGGATATTATAACTGAATGTGATAATCAAAGCCTGCCACTGGGGAATAGTTCCTAATGAAATGACTGTTTGTTAAATCTTACACAAGTGACTGTCATCTTCTGGCCTGGGATCTACATTCTTGCATATTTTAGCATTTATTTTAAGCAGCAAAAAAAAAAAAAAACTGAAATGCTTAAATACAAACATAGACTATGCAGGAATCTAGCATTTCAAAAGAGAACTGTTTCAACTTGTATGTAACAATGTTCTGGCCTTGGTCTTCTCTGAAGGAAGATGGAGGAGGGGAGGGAGGATGTACTAGTATTTTATTACTAGTATGTTTCCATTCTGCTGCAAAAAATATTGAAAAGCAAAAAATGGATTTCTGTTATTCCACAATACCTGATGTACGACTGCATACATGCACAGTTACTTTGTTATATACATATATAATGTAGAAGACACACATCCCTCACCTGATATGAACAGGTCAATACTTGGGCTTGGTCTGTGTCCCTGAAAACATTGCTTTGGCGCTGTGGTCCTGACCAGACCAGTGTTGGAATACATATCTAAAAGCATGCAACTAAAAAGCCACCTACCTTCAAATGAAATGTTGGTAAATAAATAATGCTTGTTTTGTTCCTGATTCACATCGTTGTGTGTACTTAAAATGTCATTGTGCAGTACATGGGATTTGTGCTTGTGACATGTAACCAATTAAAGTAATAGCAGTTTCTATAGGCTGAATTCCAGTGTAGATTGTGATATAATACTCTATTTCCTACAAACTGAACATTAGACAATTTATTGGTAGTAATTTATGTCAAGCATAAAACACTGTGCTTTTATAGAACATTTGTAAGCATTTCATAAATCCAAACATGTAACATAATACTAGACAATTTGTTAGGCCTCCTCTGTGGAAGATAAAAAAAGAGAAGAGAGAAAGTCTTAAAGTTTTTAATTAACAGCACTTTTGAAACATATTAGGAATCCACCCATGCAGTATATGCTGTATCAGATGAGCCACATCCAGAGGGGTCAGAGTGACTCGAAGACACAAAAGTACCCCTAAAATGTAGGTGGTTTAAGTGTTAATGGTTTTAATATTATGGCAGGTGATGTATGTGTGTATGTGTTGGTGTGTGTCTGTAATGGCCAAGCCGAAAACAAAGCTATTTTAAAGAAAAACACCTTTACGTACTCAAGCAAACAATGCTGTAGTAGTATAAAGCTATTTTAAAGTGTAAAATATAGAACAGCTTCACAGTAATGGGTATACAGTGACTCGCATAAAAGCAGAAACTCTAACAAAGACTTTTCAACAGAGGATTTTTAAAAGAGAGCCCGAACAGTATCCAACAAACCCTTAAAGATGCTCATAATTTTGTAAAATCCGCCATTTGAGTGTCATTTCCTAGTATAAGTGAGCATATTTTTGTCAGGAATTTGCCAAGCTCTTATTGGGAATTGTATCATTGGGAATCAATTTTATGCGTGGAGAGACTTGACATTCAAACGTAAAAGGGCAGTAAGTGCTAGAGGCAAGACACCTAGAAGGGGCCACACTTCCTCTCACTGTGGGAGTGTTTAGCACCAAAAGCCTTCAGGGATCCACACGTGTTGTGTTTGGAAGGGGACATTGAGGATGCTGGTATACAGCTGTTTTGCCTTAATGAGATGCACTATGGTTCAAATGATACCATTAGGCTATAGGAATACATCCAGCATTTATCTTCACTGTTAAAGCAAATAAAATGTTTTGATTTCAAAAGTGATGTCTGGAGTTAAACCTAGCTAAGATGCAAAGAATGACTGAATTAAAATCAACCAGAAACTATTGTTTGGTCCTGATGCTGTGGTTTTTATCAGGATTGTCGCTTACAGATACATATTAAGAGAAAGTAACCAATGATAAAACACAACAGAAGCAGGAAACATTCTGTATTTGATTAGGGAAAGTGTATTTAGAATTCAGTAATCCGTGCAAAGTACAGATTAATATATTGAGAACAGGCCTTACAAACACACATACATTATATGGATCATTTGATTTTCACATGATTTTATTTTGATCCTATACTGAGGTGGATACTTTAAATAAACTTCACTTGATATTTAAGGTTTTTGCCCGTAAACACAAATCAAATGGAAAAGGATAGTAAACTCTTATTCTCGTAGTCTGATAGAGATATGTGCACTGCATCAAAATGTAATGTAAATGCATAATATCATGGTTTTCTAAAGGGCAACACATGTTATGCTATATTGCAGTTATAAAACTGAACAATACAGTTAGTTGTAAAACTGCCTATTTTTAACATTTTTGAGTGTGTCTATGCAGCGAACAAGGAGCTGCTAATAAGACAAAGGCCGCAGGTTGTAGTGGTAATTACTTTGTTTTCACTTTTGTCTGGTTTCATGGTCTTCATAAAGAACCACATTGAGACTCCTCCAAATTTGGTTGTATGCAGCCACCCATATTGGCTACCTGGAGGCAACAATATGTGATTTGGAATGACCTTATCCTTAATCCTACACGTTAAGGAGTAATTAAGGAGTCCCAGAGTGACTGAAGCAATGATGTGGGTTTGCAGCCCAAGGCAGACTGAGTGGGTGTGGTCAAGAATCAGCTCTGGACAAAAGGAAGTGGGTTGAAGCCCCATTACCCAAGAAAGAGCAAACTTTTAAGACACATGCACGAAGTCTGAACTTTAATTTTGAACAGAGTAAAAGCAATAAACTGGTAAAAAGCCAGTTTTTCTCGTGAGTTTTCTTTTTTGTTGCCCTGCGATGGTTTGACAGCCTATTCAGGGTGTACCAAGCCTCGTGCCCAAAGTCCTTATGCGCAGGATAAGCGGTATTGTAGCGGAGTTGTTAGCACTGTGGCCTTGCGCTCCCAAGGTTGAGGGTTTGATTCCCGCCTCTAGCTTTCAAAATGACACTGAGCCAACTACTGTAACTGAAATTAGCAATAACTCGGGCAAGTCCTAATGTTTACTAGCAAATTTACATGACTAAGTTTTTTAGTAACTAGCCATCTTACTAGTACTACCATGGGTGAAGAAAACTATTTGCTAACAGGGATTACGGTGGCAGTTAAAGGTTTGCATATCCTAATCATGAGTGTGACTTTCAAGGCAATGCTGGTCTTTTTCCGGGGGAGAATGACTGCCAAACATGGATCTGTAGCTTTTAAAACTCAGACCATTTTTTAAATATAAACATATATAGGCCTCAGGATTGTGCAGTATAGAGTGACGTATCCTTTTTTTTTTTTTTTTAGCACAACCTAGGCAATATGATAAACTGAATTCTATTTTATTTTGACCAACTATACAAACATACAAACAATTATAAAAATAGGCGACATAACCAAACAAATAGCGCAGCTCACATGTTTTTCCGGTTGTTTGTACACATTTTAAAAGTAATGATAACTTTTGTTCTCCCTGACATATCTGAAAAGCCAATTGTATAGTTTGATGTCTGAAGCTTCCCCATTATCACACACTGGCAAGGCTCCCATTTAAGCATATTGTTAATTATCATTGACCTACTGTATGCTGTGTTGCCGGCACAGACGTCTACCGCTTAGGTTTTTAGGCTTTAACAGAATAAACACCTCAAAGGACATAGTATTTTGTTTATTGTGATTTGTCTGATATCAACACAGTGTCAAAAATATACACTCACCTATAAAGATTATTAATTCAATGGTACTAATGGCCTGAAATATCAAATGTCGCAAGCCAGAGGTCTTTTAAATTCCTGTTAGTAATGAGGATTGACTCCAGCTGGTAACATCTCTGTGCAAACATAAAAAGTTTTAGTTTGACAGCATTTATTGGATTGGACAACAGACAGTACAATGGGAAAGTCCATGGAACTCTGAGAAAACCAGAGAAGGAGGATGGGAGGCTTATACAAGTCACTAATGAATCTTAGCCTAATTTCTAAACAACTGCAGATTTAAAAAATCAGTTTAAACAATTGTCTAGTTTAAAAGTACAAGTTATTAGAAGGTGTAGCTACTGGTGTAGGTCTGTAAGAATACTCTCAGTCAACTGAAAGGAAATTGGTTTAAATGGTCAAAGGCCTGCCATAGGGAAGCTGCTGGAACACCAGTGTCACTGTCTACAGTCAAACATGTTGCACATCATCAACTGTTCTTTACATAAAATAAGGCAAGGCTTATAAGTTTATGAGATGGAAATGTTTTTATTTTGTGTATTAAGATTGTAAACCGGTCAAATTGACCTGAGAATCACGTCGCTTCATTTTTGGATTTATTATTTACAACCTGTGTTCTACAGTATGTTCATCTTTACACTATACATCACACTATACATTTTACAGCCTCTGTATCACGTTTTCATGCTCTACATACTTGCATCAACATGTTTGTTTATAATCATATTCTAATCAGTTTCTGACTTTTCTTCAAGACATGCTAGAATCCATAGCAAAGATCAGTAATCAGGTTAAAATTGAGGACAATTTTGTGAAATTACACTCTTTTTCTACACACAATGGATATTCTTAATTAAAAGCCCATGGAATTGCTTAAAAAGTTTCACACTGATTCTATGACACAGTATCACTACTCCACAAAATAACTATCCTGAAGATTTATCCTGCTTCGGGGTGCAATAGAAACTGTCATCACCAGCATTAACATCAGAGTGATATTCACAATTCAACAATCAATAACTTTAAAACAGTAACACTTACAACTTCAGGACCTGAAAGTGATTCTCAGAGAGTGAGAACAGATCCACAGCTTTAGCTTAAAAAAAAAAAAATTAATTAAATTAAAAAGCTTGGAATTATCTCTTGTTGAGAAAGCAGTCCGCTGAAATGGTTAACACAGATAATGGAGTAACTCTCTACTGAGGTTTTGTATGTGTGTGTATATATATTTATATGTATTGTGTGTCTGTATCTGTCTGTGAGTTTTTGGTCAAATAAAATGACTCATGAGCCGAGCAGAGCCAGAAGAGGGTCTTACCACCTCCTAATGAATAACAGAGCAGTCTGAAGAGCGTTCAAGTCAAACCAGGACTTTTGATAGTGCAGAATAAGAGAACACAATTCTAAAAGTAAAAACATTATTATTTCTCTATATAATCTCCTGCTACACTAAGCAAGGTAGAAAGTTTTTTCAGTCTGCCGGAGCCATGATTGGACTGCTTGCATCATGTCTGAAATGCTGGCCTCACAAGAATTCCTTTAATGGCTCAAACATGTGGAAAATGGTTTGGAGTGAGGATGTGGCAGTAACTCCCAGTCAAGTTCCTGTGATGTGCAAGTGGTGTTTATGAATGTGTACAATTCCCAAAGACAGATGCATCTCCCCCACAAGTTGGTGACGAGTTATCCATTGATTTTACAGGCCCAGGTGAAGGTCCCTCGCAGAATGTTCATGAGAAGGACTGCACTGGTCTTCGAGTCACCTTTGCCAGGATTGTCATTTAAGAAGCATGGCCTTCTTTAAAATATTTGAAACTTTCAGATGTTTTACTGCAGCTAAGAGTCTCGTATGTGCTGTGCTTGAAATCGGTTTTACTCCTTCATTCACAAGAAATTTCCCAGTTTGACTTGAACAGCTGCTGAGCAGCTTTTCAGATACAGGCTCACTTTTCTCTTCTTCCAGTGCAGGTCTCTGCTGTGCTGTTCACACTCCTGTAATAGCAGCCTGTACATGGCCCACACAGCGACTGTGTAAGAGTGACATCTAGTGGCCAAAACCTAAGTACACTCGGACAGTGGGAGATTCAGCCTACTTTTAGGTGTACATGGCACATTATTATAAAATATGTTTAGTGTTATCCCTGCACAGACATGTCTGTATGGTATTTATGATTAAATATTGCTTTAGTTTATAGAGCAACCTTTTATTTCTCTTTAATACATTATTTTGTGGTTACCACAGTAAAGGTGAAATATTATATAATATTGTTATATTATATAATTTTCAATATAAAACCACCAATAAAACATTTTGAAATTAATGAATGCTTTCTAGTAGACATATTTAATATCCGCGAGTCTTCCGGGCCACCGTAGGTTGAAGACCTTTAACCTGGAAGTTTATTATTTTCGCCTACATCCAAGATGGCGACTGCCGCACTAAAACACGAGATTTCATCCGAGGAAGAAATACTCAGTGATTTAGAAAATACTGTAAGTTATTAACATTAATTCGTAACAACATTGTAATGTCCGCTCTTTGCTGTGTAAGTGCGCAGGATATTTGCGTTTAACAATATTGATCACGGATAATACACAAGCGTGTCTCAAACTGCTCTACGGCCGTGGCCAAAAGTTTACACAAATATTAATTTTAAAAAGTCTGCTGCTTCTGTGTTTTATGCTATCTTTTTGTCAGATGTTACTATGGTATACTGAAGTAAAATTACGAGCATTTCATGAGTGCCAAAGGCCCTTATTGACGATTACATTAAGTTTATGCAAAGAGTCAATACTTGCAGTGTTGCCCCTTCATTTTTAAGACCTCTGCACTTCACTCTAGCATGCTGCCAATCAACTTCTGGGTCACATCCTGCCTGTTCCTGCATAATCAGAGCTTGTCAGAATTCGTGGGGTTTGTCAACCCGCCTCTTGTATATTGACCTCAAGTTCTCAATGGGATTGAGGTCTGTGGAGTTTCCTGGCCATGGACCCAAAATTTTGATGTTTTGTTCCCCGAACCTCTTGTACCTTATGGCAAAGTGCTTCATCATGGTGGAAATGGCATTGTTTGTCACCAATCTGTTCTTGGATGGTCGTTACTTGGATGGTTGTTACTTGGTCAGTAACAATGTTTAGGTAGGTCAAAGTAACATCCATGTGAATGGCAGGACCCAAGGTTTGCCAGCCAAACATTACCCAAAGTATCACACTACCTCTGCCCACTTGCCTTTCCTCCATAGTGCTTCTTGGTGCCATTTCCTCCCCAGGTAAGCAACAGCCATGCCCAGCCATGCGCATGATGTAAAAGAAAACGTGATTCATCAGACCAGGCCACCGTCTTCCCTTGTTCCTTGGTCTACATCTGATGCTCATGTGCCCATTGTAGGCGCTTTTGGTTTCTTCAGGGACAAAATGTTAATTTGCTACCTAATGTATCCCACCCACCAGATTTTATTGTAATAAGAGAATCATTATTATTCATGTCACCTGTCAGTGGTCATAATGTTATGGCTGATTGGTGGGTATACTGTATACACACATAATCTAGCTAACGAGTAGTGAATAGATGAATGAGGGATAAATGTTGCTTTTGTTTCATAATCTAAGCCACCTGCAGGGCTCCAGACTGCGACTGTTTACTCAAATTTTGGGATCATTTTCTCAATAAACTCAATTTTATAACTAGGCGCTCCAGTGCAATTTGCACACATGTGCAGTGAATGTAGCTGTGTTGCTAGCTAATGATAACTTTGTCCAAAATGAAAAGGCAGTAAAGGTAAAAGGATTACTTTATGATCATGTTAAATTATATAAACAGTGATGATAAAACCAGACCCACACCCATCTCCGGCTAGCTCACAGGTTGGCTTCTGCCGGTGTTGAGAAGCTAATTAGCATTGATGACAATGGCTATTCTAGCAATTTTTAGGTTTTAAGAATGGCAAGATTAGCTTTCAGTGGTTAGCAACTAGTGGCTAACTACTAAAGGCTAACCAAGTGACCTTTAGCTCTCAAGAAGTTGAATTGAGGATATATTTAAGACACTTCTTTCCCAAACATGGCTTAGCTTTATATGGCTATTGGTTAGCTGTAAAAAATAAATAACACTTTTTTTTTTTTTAATGATGTCATAATGAGAGTGCTACAGTAGCCGCAGCTTTTAATGTGTTATAATCAACAACACTCTACTAGATTTATAGAGGTATTCATTCAGCAGACACTTTCCCCAAAATGACTTATAGAACATGCAGATAGTATATCCATGACCTTAGTGTTGCTGACACCATGCTCTAGCAGTTCTGGTCCGAGTGAGTTCCAGGAACACACTCGTGCAGTCTCTCAGGTTGGCTTTGCGAAAAGGTAAAATAAACAACTATAACATATAGCAGTTAGCCTGGCGTTATTCATTACGATCTGCATATTAGAGTTCGTTGGCACACATGATGACTATTATTTTAACTTATTTTGTCAGTATACAGTGGTACATAATAAAAAAAATGTAAAATTAAGGGAAACTATTAAAATATAATAAAATGTAAGTGGGCAGCACGTTGGCGTAGTGTTTAGCAATGTCGCCTTGCACCTCCAGAATTCCCGTCTCTGTGTGCATGGAGTTTGCACGTTCTCCCTGTGCTCGGTTTCCTCCGCATACTCCGGTTTCCTCCCACAGTTCAATGACCTGCAGATGTGTGAATGTGAATTTGTGAGTGTATGTGTGTGTGCCCTGCGATGGATTGGCACCCTGTCCAGGGTGTACCACGCCTCGTGCCTTAAGTCTCCTGGGATAGGCTCCAGGCCCCCCACGACAATGAATTCAGGATAAAGCGATCTAGACAATGAGTGAGTGAGAATGAAAGTGTAAGTGGTCAAATCTTTAAAGATACGATACCTACTGAACTCATTTAAAATGCTAAATTATGATTTTGTAAGTAAAATATTATAAACTCACATGTTACGTTTGAAGGCTTAATCTCTTATTATTCAACACTGGACTGAATTTTGAAATCGTGGTATAATATTTATTATACCTGTTTCTCTTTTACTGTCCTGTGTCGAATGTTTACATGTTGTTTTAAAAATTGGCAGTTTGTCCTACTCAGTTTCTGAACTTTAAGAAGCATTTATCTCATAATTTACTCATTGATCTTCTTTGCCCCATTAGGAAGAAACATCAAAACCTCAACCGCAGAAGATCCGAGAGACTCCAGAAGACATCAAGCAAGAGGCGATCATTAATTCACTGGCATTCCATCCTAAAGAAAATATCCTTGCTGCTGGAGACATTGATGGAGACATATATTTGTGTGTTTCTTTTTAATTCAACATGCTGTTATCGACTTGTGCTATTTCTGGAACATTTCTTTTGCCCCTGCATATTTTAGTGTTCTCTCTGTTCTCTTACACTCACTTCTATTCAGAAAAAGTTGTTAATTAGTTGATTAATTAAATCTTGTGTGCTGGGAGCAGAGAAAACACAGCAGGTAGTCCTCCAGGACCAGGGCTGAGAACCAAAGCTTTAACAGATGATTGTAAGGATTACAGTAATTATGGATTTTGTAACCCTAAATTTCACCGTGACCGTGCTTTTGAGTAAGAGTAACTGTTTAAAGAACCTTTGTAGAGTTCTTTCAGAACTCCTTTTTTTCCTCCAAGAGGAGTGGTGCATGCTAAATACTGTACTGATATACAGCCATGTATGAAACTGTTTCGTTAATGAAGTTACATTTTCTCTTGATTTTGATTAACATTAAACTGCTAGAATTGAATGAAAGTATTTACAGAAATTTAAATACTCCTTCCTACATTGCAGGTACAGATACTCTTGCAATGACGGGGAGAACAAAGAGCTGTGGTCATCTGGGCATCACCTGAAGTCGTGCAGAAAAGTCGCCTTCTCGAGTGATGGAGAAAGTTAGTCTGTTAGTACAAGCTTTGTTAATCTTTGTGTGCTATGCTGTACTGTACTATTGATTTGTTCCTTTATGTTTCTCTCTCTCACCAGAACTGTTCAGTGTGTCCAAAGACAAGGCTGTTCACATCATGGATGTAGAGGCTGGAAAACTTTTTAAGAGAATTCCTAAAGCTCACAAGTATTACCTTATATGCTGATTGTGTACATTACAAAAATATGTGCATCTGTATTATTATTATTATTATTGTTGTTGTTACATGAGATGTGACAAGCAGTTAAAGTGCTCTCATGGTCTGTCTCGGTGTTCACATCTTACACTCACAATTTATACTTAAAGGGATAGTTCAGGTTTTTCAAGTCTGTCTTAAATCAGATTTGAGGAGCATTTAAGTCAATTATAATAGGTATTGGTACCATGGGTCATAAATGTTCCTTCTTTGGACACCGACTATGAAGTTTGGGCCAAATTCCACAACTGTTTTTCATGCAAAAACGCCTTCCAAAGTTTAACTGAGATTTGTATAAAGATTCCATAATCCCATTAAATTAAATCAAGTTGGTATCGTTCATAACTTTGGTGTATTTAGTACAAATTTAACACTCTTTCCCCAAAACATAGTGATCTGCCTAAAAGGAATTTTGATACGGCTATTTTTTTTTATAGGTTTTTGTACTATTATTATAATTAGGGGTCCAAGCACCCTGGAACATTGCTATAATTATTAGTATCTTCTTCTTCCTCCTCCTCCTCCTCCTTAACAAATACTGTAGACCAAAACCGTAAAAGCTTTTTACGTTCAGTTGTACCACTGTGTACTTGGGTATTAGAAACAAGCCTGATCAACCTGATGGTGGCGATTTTAAATTTTAGCAGATATCTCAAGAATCATGGGCCAAGAAGCAAAACTAATCTATTAAGTTGCTACCACATTCTGAACGAAATTGCAGTTTGGACCCCAAGTTTGCAATTTATTAATTTAGAACCAAATTGCACCAAGTTGCAGTGACTCCTGTGAAGCTAAGCTGGTGTTAAATGACTCGAGAGTTTCTCCCATTTTAACTTGTATGTACAGTATGGCTGCTACATGCCAATCAGTTCTAAAATGGTGGCATCTAATTCACTAACTTACTGAACAAAACTTGATAGACAAAGTTTTTTCATCTGAAACTTGACATTATGTCCTTGCAATACATGTAAAAGATGTTATGGCTAGGCTGATATATTTTTATAAAAATAAATTATAATCTATAATTGTACAATGTATTCTGATTAAATGTATTGTATCCTCTTCTATTTAATGCATTCACAAAATTCTGCTCTCTCATATGTGAATATGCAAGTTACTTTATAACGTCACTTCGTGACTTCTTTGCCACTTTTCTTTGAGCATGCGTTCTCTCAAAACAAAACAGGATTTTACAAATTTGCTAATGAATGTAGGGTAAACGTATGATTCAGAGCTTTCTAAAGCAAACAGACAAAAAATTGGGTGATGGGGTGATACTGTACATTGAGAGCTCCTGCTGAAAACTGACCTGATTTTTCTTTTGTTTAGCAAGCCTGTTAATGCTTTGCTATTAATTGATGAGAATTTGTTCGCCACTGGGGATGATGAAGGCACTGTCAAAGTGTGGGACATGAGAAAAGGCACTTCATTCATGTCCCTGAAACACCACGAAGACTTCATCAGTGACATAGCTGTTGATTCAGCAAAGAGGATTTTACTTACATCCAGGTATCAAGCTCAAATATCAATGTATACACCTTAAAAATGGACTGGGCCTCTTTTATCCATCTCTTAGTAAAGTTGTGCAACTGTTTGCTTAAAATCAAACATTAGTTTTAAATTTACAAAAGGTTTGGATGCATTGTTTTCATGTTCTCATGCATGTTGGTGACCACCAATCACAGCTAAATAGGTCTCTTAAAGGCAGAAATACGAGGTTTTGAACTATGTCTACGCAAATAAACTACATTTTTAGAAGTTATGGATAAATCTACTTGGTTTTACCTAATTAACATACGTCTGCTTGTTTTACAAAATGTTACTTAAGTGTTTGCGTAATTTATGTAAATATGCTAAATAAACTTTTTATAGCATAATCTGTAAGTTAACTACAGTGCAGTAAACCGTGCAAATAATAAGATTTGAAGCTGATGTAGGTTCACATTAGTTAGTTAGTTGTAATCATTTACACAAGCATGAGCAGGATACCAATATTTTTTTATTTTTGTTATTAGCTTCAGGTACTAACTAAAAGATCCAACGCTAAATATTTTTATATTCTTGGATTATAATCAGTCCATATATCTCTTTGAATATGAACATCTGTTGAATCAGTAAGTGTACAGTCAAATACAAATGTTTGCGTGAACAAATTTTTTTATAGCAAGTAGACATGTAGTTGATTAATTTTTACAAATGTGTTCATTATCACGTTTAAAAAAAAAGTGATTAAGTAGTGTCTGATAATAGTTCTAAACAGATGTTTTAAAATTTCCTTCTACCTACAACTTAAACATGTCTTTCCCCTGTTGATTTTGCCTATTTTCTGGGTTGATAGCGGTGATGGAACTATGGGTGTGTTCAATTTAAAGAGAAGAAGATTTGAACTGCTCTCTGAAATCCAGGATGGAGATCTCACATCTGTGTCCATCATGAAGGTCCTACACACATACTGTACAGTAGCTTATAAATTTTTCATCAAAATGTCACCACTCCAGATTTTAATTTCTAAAAAAAGAAAAAAAGCTATGTATGTATGTGTAATATACTTATATATATATAATTTTTTATTTTTAATTTTAATTTTTTTACTTTTTTTTTTTAGTTACTTAAATATTTTAAGTATTTAAGTGTGGAACAAGAACAAAACCTATTAAGTCTGCTGGCTGTAGGTCAAGAAAAACAAAAACATCACCTAAAGATCAGCATAATGCTAGTATGATGATCATGTTTAAGAGGAAACAAATATGGTAACTTCATCTGCCTAAGTTCTATTCATAAATTACAGCGTGGGAGAAAAGTGGTGTGTGGCTCCAGCGAAGGGATGCTCTACATTTTCAACTGGAACGGATTTGGAGCAACTAGTGATCGATTTGCCCTCCAGGCAGAGTCTGTGGACTGCATAGTACCAGTTACCGACAGCATATTGTGTACTGGCTCAATGGATGGAGTCATCAGGTAAGGGGACATGCAAGGTTCAAACTGGGAAAAAAAAAAACCAAATTGTCATAATATTGTACTTTATTATTTTTCTTGGATGGGAAGCCAAAGTTACTAAACTTCATTATTATTTTTTAGCTCAGGTTAAGTCATCTTCTCCTGTCTAAGCTATTTTGGCAAGGTTTAACATCCCCAATATTTTTTTTACAAAAACATTGATTCAGCTTTATAATACATAAATGACAAATAACAAATGTTAGCAACTAGTGTGTCTTGAAACACCCCTTGATTCAGAGCGATGTATCGTTTGATTGATTCTGACAAAAATTTATGACTAGTGAATACCACCACATGGATGCTTTGGAAATAGTGTTTTGCGTTAGTTCCAGTGATTGGGGATGCTAAGAAATAATAATAAAGTTTAGTAACTTTGGCTTCCCAAAGTTAATCCTGTTGCATGACCCAATTTCGATCAAGCTTTAGCTGTCGGACAGATGGCCGGCCTCACATTTGCCTCTAGAATACTCTGGTAAACAGACGAGTTATTGGTTGTCGCAATGACTGCAAGGTGCCGATGTCTTGTGGGTGCAAAAACAAGCCCAAATCATCACCCCTCCACTGCTGGGTATGCGTGTTTCTGCTGAAATGCTGTGTTTGGTTTTTGACAAACATGGAGCTGGTCATTAAAGACATTAAGACCAAACAACTCCACTTTGGTCTCAAAAAAGCCTGGTGGTTTATTCAGATGATTTTTTTGCAAACCTCAGTCATGCTTTCATCATTTCTTCTTAGACAGAAGAGGCTTTCTCCTGGCAACCCTTCCAGACAAACTGTACTTGTTCAGTGTTCTTGTGCTGTCAAGCATACTGAACTTTTAACATGCTCAATGAGGCCTGTAGGTTCTGAGATGTAGCTTGTGGGTTTTCTTGTATTTCTCTGCGCATTGCACATTTCCACTTCTGGAAAGATTGGCAGCTGTCTTAAATTCTTTCCACTCATGAATAATCTTTCTCTCTGTAGAATGCTGAACTCCATATTGTTTGAAAATTGTTTTATAACCCTTTCCAGATTGATGTGCGGCAACAATTGCTTCTCCAAAACAATTGCTGTCTTGTCTTGTCTTTCCCTCTTGGCATTGTGTTGATGCACCTGAATGCTCCAGATCAGCAAACTGACAAAACTTCTGATTTTATAGAGGTTGATGATTGATTGTTCAAGGGCTGATGATTAGCAGCACCAGGCTAGAACTTGCCCTCTTAAATCCTGTGGAAGCAGTAAGGGGGACTTGCAGTATTGCACAGATTTTTTTTCCTTTTTTTTTTCTTGTTTATTTACCTATAGAAGTAAAAGGGAGGTTTTGTCTGTTCACTCTTCAAGGTGCAACACAGCATGGCTTACTCCAAAAAAGTACACTGAAAACTAAACCTTTAAAGATGAATCGACAGATTAATGTGTGTTTATTCACAATTTTAATTTAAAACCAGTTTGTCTCATATGTTCCAAAACCATGGCAGTAAAAAATCAGTAATGTGGAAGTCCGTGGTGAGGTTGTGTAAAATACACGACCTGAGAGAGCATTGTTATGCACTAAAATCATAATGTTGAGTAAACTCGATGTTATGAACAGTTATGTGCCGGATTTAATAATCTACAGTCGTGGCCAAAAGTTTTGAGAATGACACAAATATTAGTTTTCACAAAGTTTGCTGCTAAATTGCTTTTAGATCTTTGTTTCAGTTGTTTCTGTGATGTACTGAAATATAATTACAAGCACTTCATATGTTTCAAAGGC
>JAQMYG010000011.1:15900494-15910530 GCA_030014215.1 Clariallabes teugelsi
CCCCAACCCGCCCCGCAAATAAAGTGACAATTTCTTTACCCGCCCCAACCCGACCCGCGGGTTACCCACGGGGTCCGCGGGTTACCAGACGACCCGCGCATCACTAATTTCTACATATCTTTAGTACTATTCTACCATGGAACCCCACCTTACTAATTTTTATTATTGTATTTACATTTGTAATGGCAGATGAGTGATGTGGAAGCTGGTGGTGCCACTGTGTTTCCAGATTTTGGTGCTGCTATCTGGCCAAGAAAGGTAGGATTCATTAACTCATAACATACCTAGTGACTTACTTCATAATGACGATTTCTGTCTCATTCATGCCTACGTTTGAAACCTGGAAAGAAAGTACCTTCCTAAATGCTTCTAAAAGTAGTTAATCTTTAAACATTTACAGTACGTACCCAATCGGAATGACTATTACCGCCGCACTCACCGCCGCGGCAAAACGACCGCGGCCAAAATAAATCAGTTGCATTTCGTGAAATGACCGCCAGGTGGTGCAAAGTGACATTTTCACTCACCGCAGTTTTAAAATATTTTGTCATAAAATGTTGTATCGAAGAAATACAATAGTGATGGTAATTTCCACATGAGTACTTTATACAACAAACATGAAAATTCTGAATCAGAGCTATTGATATTTACTGTACAATAATGAGTCAAAAAAACATTGCTTAAATGTTGTTTAGATCAAGTTCACTAGCTGACAATTTTATTTGTACAAAGTATAAATGATTATATAGCGTATCTCTGTATCTGTTTATTGTTACTTTAGTTTTGGGTTATTTCGGGTACTTTAAACACATTGTTGGGTTGCTCAGGTTGGGTCAAATGAGATGTAGTGGGACAAATGAACACCTGGTTGGGTTATTTTGACCCAACAATTGGTTTATTCATTATTCTCTCGTTTCTCCAAATGGCAGCCTGCATATATTACTATTTAGAATCGTCTATTTAGAAAAAATGCCCCAATGATTTCGGAGATTTGAGCTTCAGGAAATCTCCCGGCAGTCTGCGCATAACACCGGCCCAACGCAGCCTCATGTCAGAAAGAATTTATAAACGTTTTCTAAACATGGGCTATTGTTTTTTTCTTATAATATTTGTTAATTTAATTTGTATGTTTGGGCTCTGGAATTTGGTTCAGCTCTTTAATTTCCTACGTAGTCTAATCAGCGCTCAACCACACGCATAAAGATTTCCAGAGCAAACAGGCAGTTATAGACTAATGATTGTGAATGTGTCTGGGTAAAACAACAAGGAGACTGACTCTGACCATTTTAATAAGTCATTGATAAATTAGTGATGTCTTTGGTTTCGGCTGTAGTGATGAAGGTGATCATGTCATCTCATTGTCTCCACAGCAGTGGACGCGCCTACAATTCACTTTTAGAGTTATGGATTACATTGTCCAAAATTAGACGTCTAAAATTGTTTTCCATTAGTTTATATGAAAGCAAACATTTCGCTTTGTATAAGTATATATTTTTCTCGTCTGTGAGATGAGTATACACAGTTTCAGTTAATTTTCTGATGCGCTCAAGTTCATCGCAAACAATACAGAAAAGCGCATCTGGTTTGCTTTCATTATTTTACTAAATCATAACGTTTTTGCATCATTGTGAGTGCGCTTAAATAAAATTGGAGTCTTATAAAGGCTATGTAGCTTATTAAGTTTTATTATACCGTTTTTGAACATTAATCTGGCAAACTTTATCTGATGCACATGATATAATCTAAAGGCTAGAGATACATTTGCTTCGCTTAAATTTGATGCAAATAAGAAACGCCTATATTTAATTTAAATTCTAAATTTGTACTGTAATTTTAGTACTGTGATTTGTAAATTCCTTTAATGTTTCACTTGTATTTCATAAGGTTTTGCCAGCGGTGGTACAGCGCAACAGGGGTCATTATTTATTAAAGAAAATCATGATGATCATAACTGCGTACTGCATTTCATTCTTATAATAACGCAAAAACTCAAGCGGGGCTGAATGACCGACATCTGATGACGCAGTAGAACGTCCTGACAATGTTTTAATTTTATGGTCATTTATTTTATTGCAGTTAGAGGCACAGAGAGTGGGTGTGTGTTTGCACACTCAACAATGTCCAGAATATCAGGAGGCTGAAAGAGAAAATATTGGAGATGATTCCTTTATAGGAACGCCAAGACTAATTCTTTTTTTTTCTTTTTGCTATACATGGAAACAAGTATAGGCATAGGTTTGAGATCCAAAGATGCAACAAAATTTACATCTAGATTTGTTAAGCAACTTGGAACAACTAAGAACCTTTTTTAAACTATGAAAAAATATTAAAACGGTCACTGACTTGTGTAGCAGAAGCTTCAAATAATGACTGTCATCTCCCAAACAGATTAACTGATTGACTGCCTAGTACAAAATGAGATCTTAAATAGTAGAGAGAGATTAAATATTTGGCAGTAAAATTTGATATTATGGTGTGCCATCAAAAATAAATAAAATGTATGAGAGTCAATTAACTCATCATTTCATGAATGACTAGGTGTACAGTTGTGCTTAATAAAGTGTATATTGTACATACAGTATTTGTCTGCATGTTGTATGTTATCCGTTGTGCCATTTAGAGTGTTTTTGTCCTGTGTTTCTAGGGTACTTCTGTGTTCTGGTACAATCTCTTCAGGAGTGGCGAGGGAGATTACAGAACAAGACATGCAGCCTGTCCAGTTTTAGTCGGTAGTAAATGGGGTGAGTAAGGGAACCAGCAGTACTTTTTATTAGGGATTAAACCTATGCCATATCGTAACCATTGAAAAATGCAGTCTAATACAACATTAGTTTACATAATGAATTACTCATTGTAATTTAGAATAAAACATTAGTCCAAAACATTTTACAGTATGTTATCTTGTTAGTATCTTATCTTTCTTATAATTAAAGTCAAAGCTGCTTCATGCCATTGATGTTTTTTGCCTCAGGCACTAAAATGCACTTCAGTCGATACTTGATACTTTTTTTTTTTTTTTTTTAATAAGACAACAGATTTAAAGATAAAAGCAAAAGAGTGCAATAAATGGGTTACATTGTGAGAAGAAAGTGCAGTACTTAAATTCCTTGAGGTTTAAAGATGGTAAAATCCTACCTTAGTCATGAATCGAGGCTGCAATGAACAGGGAGGTTTGAGGGAGGTTTTAATGTCATGTTCTGCTTCAGTCTAAACAAGCCTGCCTCAGCTGTGTAGGATCCTCAAGCACAATTCTCCATTTCAAAGTGTAGTTGTAGTATAGTTTTCATTAAAATACATTTTAATTGAGTACAGCAAGTGTGACCGATCAGAATTTCTTTACCATTGGCTTTGCTGTTCTTTAGTGTACTTTGCCATCGGCTATGTACTGTAGTCCCCAGACTGTATAACTATGACTGTGATTAATGCAAGTATTTGAAAATGAAATATAATTAATCTAATATAATAACATATCTAATATAATAAAATAAAATAATAAATTATCATATTCACAAGTCAGCCATGTTGCATGTACGATCATGCCCAAGTAAGTAATCAGAAGTCAGTCACTTGATAATGTAAACAAAATGGCAAAATAGCACTGATGCAGTACCTTACTGCTGACAACAAGAAAAGAGAGTACTCTAACTGGACAAAGATTTACATCTATGAAATTAAAGCTAAAGTCTAGTCTGTAAATATTTATTAGAAAAGGTATTGTTATTTAGCTTTCTACTATAACAACTAATTAATTAGAACCTAAAAGTGCTAACATTAAGCTTTAATATGAGGGCATTTAAATCCAAATTCCAGGAACTCCAGCACATTTTATGTGTGTTCCCCTCTTTTTAAAGATTCTCTTAATTGGACAGAAGAGCCAAAATCATTTCAAAGCATAAGGACATAAAATTAAAGTTAAATGATAAGGGAATAAAACACAGCTGTTCATGAAATATATTCTAGCAAAATATACCATTCACCAGTTTGAATTTACCCATGAACATGAAGCTGAAATTCTGTACTTTGTGCTTACATTCATTATTTGTTTTCACCAAAATGTTGTCATACACAGCAAAAATAACATTTTCCAATATTGTCAATATCCAAATATTTATGGACCCAGGTTTTATTTAGGGAATTTGACTGCCAATTCTCTTGAACAAAACATTCCAATGATATTAAACTCCAGAAAACCGCAAACTGAAAGCAGAGGTAGCGTATTCAAAATTAAATTCCCCAAAGGTAATATTTTAGAGACATTACTGGTACTTTAATTACTGAAATAATTGAAAGACCATTTACAAGTTCCTGAACACCCTATGTTAAACATTGCATAATGCATTATATGCCAATCATCCATAACATTTATGATCACCTGCCTAAGATGGAGTAGGACCCCCCTTATGCAACCAAAACAACAATGCACACCTTTTGATTGGACACAACATTAACTATTTTCTATTAACTGACTTTTTCATCAGCATGCTGGAGGGGTTCTCAAAATTTTTGTAGCAAGAAACCCCCTTACTATAAATTATGCTGAGTCTCTATGGAGTGATGCCCTGGCACCTGATTTTCTCTTAGCCAGCAAAATCTGCCCTAGCGCAAAATGTCTATTATACTCCTAGTAGATACTGGCTTCACGATTCTATTTAATGATTTTGCACAAAACTTGCATGAAGACTCATTCTTCATCATTTTAGTTCTAAAACATAAACATTACAAGACACATTGTTTACATTTAGTAATTTTATGATTTGTTTGTGTTTGAAATAAATAAAATACTCATAGTTTTTCTTGGTGATCTTTTTGATATAAATATATACACTGATCGGCCATAACATTACATTGCAAAGCACCATGGCTAGTATTGTGTAGGTTCACCTTGTGCTGTGGGCGCAGCTCTGTCAACTTGGAGAATGACTCCACAAGTGCTCTGGGGTGTGCTGTGGTATCTGGACATTATCATTGGACCCTTTGAGTGCTGTGGGTTTTAGAGTGGTCCCTCTGTGGATCAGGCTTATTTGTTCGGAGCAATCCATTGCTGCTCGATTGGATTGTATTCTGGGGAATTGGGGCTCTTTGCCTGCTGGGCCCCATGCGTGGCGGGCTGTGGTACACAATTCTGGTGCCTTACTTTTGTGGCCAGCATTGACCGTTTTTTTTTTTGGCAGTTTATGCTGCATTGGCTTCTCTGTGGGATTAGACTGCAGTTGCTGGCCCATGATCCTGTGACCACTTAACTGGTGCATAATTGATAATCAAGCTTAACGTGTTAATGGTTTTTATGTTAATAATACAGCTGTTCAGTGCATATGTGTTTTGTTTATTTTAATGATCATGACATGGACTTAAACTATGTTTTGTTATTCTCTTTTAATCAACAGTGTCGAACAAGTGGATCCATGAGAGAGGTCAGGAGTTCAGGAGACCTTGTGGCCTCACCGAAGTGGACTGATTCTGCCTATTGAGAAATAACTTCTTAAATATTTAAAACACTCAGCTTCTCCAAAAGTGCCTGAACTGTGATGGATCATGAACACAACACAATTTAGAGTCTTACACAATGATGTTGGATGCACTTTGTCAGAAGTCAGTCAGCTGTGGTAGCCATGTTGGACACTGTAAACATTTCTGTGGTGATCAGGAATCAATAGCCATAACTACTAAGTTTGGGCTACATTAAGTGCATCATCTTAAGGGATCTTTTATCTTTCTTTTCATATTTTTCTCTTTTTTCCTTCTCCAAAAACTGTTATTTTGCTACAACAGAGTTCTGTAGTTTCACACTTGTCCTTTTGTGGAAATTATGGAAATGTACAGTACCATGTGCCAAAATACAGTCTCTAGAAAATTACTTTTCAGATGGACTTTTTTTCTTTGATCTTTTTTGTTCTGAAATCATGTGTCTGTCATGGTTAAAATGCTAAAATTCACACCTAATGTGATTGCTGATATGTGCATAATTAATTAATAAAATATATACATTATAAAATATCATTGCCTGCTTTAGGAGACGGCAACCACTTATCACTACAAGAAAGTTATATAAGGTGCCTTGCAGAAGTATTCACCACCTTGAACCACAATGTAATGAATCTGCCTTTCAATGTAACTGAAAATTTTTATGTCTTTTTTTTCAAATACCCAATGTAGTTATAACTTTCAAATGTAACACACCTTCATAAATACAGTCAGGAAATTTTGAGGATTTTGACAATTGTCTTCAAATTGAACATTGAATGATAATAGTTCCTCCAGAGTAACAATCATTTTAATAAACCAGGATGAACCCAGCAGGTAAATTTTTACTCTTATTACTTCCCTGGGAAGGAAGGTACAACCAGCCACTTCCCAGTAAATGTAATTGAGAACTATTTTCTTTGCCAAATTCAGTCTAAGATCTTAGTTACTCAATATTGATTTATTTTTATCAAACTCGAAATTCTACTGTTATGCTGAACACCAGCGCAGCTGTGATTATCTGCAAGCTCATTCATACAGCCGAGTCAACAGCACTTTTGATTGTCATTCTGTTTAAATACCTAAATTCACCCCTGTATAAAAGAACACCTTAACCTACAGTTGCACTCACTCACTCACTCATCATCTATACTGCTTTATCCTGTATTCAGGGTTGCGGGGGACCTGGAGCATATCCCAGGAGGCTTAGGGCACAAGGCGGGGTACATCCTGGACTGGTTGCCAATCCATTGCAGAGCACACACACATACACACGCTCACACTACGGGCAATTTGGGAATGCCAGTTAGCCTAATCTGCATGTCTTTGGACTGTGGGAGGAAACCAGAGTACCAGGAGGAAACATGCAAACTCCATGCACACAGACGGGAATTGAGCCTGGCCAGGAATCGAACCCGGACCCTGGAGGTGCAAGGCGACAGTGTCCACAGAGAGATTGATGGACAATCAAAGATAAAAAAGGTAAAACCATGGGAGAATCTGCATTACAAAATTTGAGGAGATTTTTTCCAAATGCATTCATTTGTTCATTCGTTCATCCATTAATTTTTCAAGCATGCACCCTGTGGGGATTTGCTCTTATTTAGGGCCAAGGCATCAAAGCGTCTGTTCCATACCTGGGCCTATTGCTCCCTAAGGCAGCTACTACTGTAAGTTTCAGTCGGCATTTTGATAAAGGTTACATTTCTTTTGGTTACATTGAACAACACGTTCAGGAGACATGATTAGATTTGCAGGGTTTTTTTTATTTGGATGAAGAAACATAATATTTGTTTATGTGCAGCAATAATTTGAGTCCTGGAATGTACCTGGGCCATCAGGGAAGACAAACTCCATAGATATATCCGTGATATAACCTGGTCATTCAGTATGTTCAGATCATCAGCAGACTTCATTGTATTGCCACATTATGTTTCTGTATGCTTTTTATGATAAAATAATAAGTAAATAATACAATAGCTTTTTGGCATTTATCAGTACTACATATGATTCTTACATACTGTATGTAACATTTATTTTTAATACTTAAAACTTGGGGAAAAATTTTTTTTGTACAGAGGCAAAAATATCTATTTTTTAGAGTTATAAAAAACAACTCTTATTTATGTTCCCCAGCTGAAATCAACATGATTACACAATTCCAAGTAAAGTGTAAACAGGCATATATAGTCATTATATACAGTATTTCTCCATTGGCATTAGTCACACTGTTGCACAGACGAGTTATGTTAAGCAACCATGTCATTATAGCCTTACGTTTGTGACTTCAGAAGAATTACCAAGTGAGCCTGGCTTTCAACAGACAGCTATTTATTGTCCAATGTAGCACTGTTATGTCTCTGAAGGGCCTTGCACCATCAGCATTCGTCTGTATTCAGCAGTGCCTCTAATGCATCTACTGTACCTGGCTGTTGTGCATTGTTTTAGTAAAAGAAAATTATTCACTCAAACAGAATGTTCAACTCAAAAATGAAGGTAAAGTGGATTATTTTTCTGATACTGGACGTTTGTGCTGGAATCAGTGAGTTCTACTCTTCAACAGGTAAATAAATGAAAGTATATTTAATTTTTCATACTACTGTATGTTTACACAGTATTTTAGGTGCTAAGAAATAGAGGCATGTTGGGTCAAGTGATATTTAATAAGCATACTTGTAAAACATAAGACTGCATTAACAATATTATATTTAAGTGTACTGTATATAAACATACCTAAAACTGTGATTTTAGTGTGATCGAACAGTATACTGTACATAAGTTATATAAAATATTATCAGAGATTTTCTTTCAGAAAATATTAAGCTACATTTAAAAACCAAGAAGTAAAATATAATAAGTAATTTAAAACTAGTGTCTAATACACTATTTAGACTCCCATAAGTCTAAATAGATTGACATTATTTTTTCATTTGTGAATCAAATTGATCAATTGAAGAGGTGAACTGAAAAAAATGAAAGCAAATTCTGGTTTATAGACCATATGGCGCAGCTCATCGACATAAAGCAAGATCTTTCTCAGTGTCTCACATTCTACATTTCATCGCTGGAAAATCAAATGGATCTAGTGAAAAGGTACAACACCTAAAACAACCTTCTAATTGTGTTACTGAAGCTTGTGTTCATAAATAAAATCTTACTTCATAAATAAAACCTGGTCATCTCCCTGGTAGGATGTGGGGCTGATTAAAATACTATATCTATTGTCACAAAGTGTTTTGGTTATTGTTTAACAAATCACCTTACAATGTATTACTGACAGGGCTCTTCAAGGTCTTGATGCTATCTCTGGAGATTCATCTAAAGACCCAGAAAAATTCATCAGCAACCCTATTACTGCATACAAATTCGTAAGACAGCTGAGAAATGTGGGCAAAGCAATTGAGAAAATTTCAACAATGAATATCTCCAAGGGTAAGGCTTCCACATGATCTAAACATGTTCTAGACTAGACTAATAATAATCTATTATAGCTGTAAGTGAGAAATTGTGGCAGGCTTACAGGCTTACCTCTCATAGATATGTGGTGTGGAAATTTCTTCCTAAAACGTCAAATCTACAGTACAAGGTACAGTACTTTGTAAAGTTCAAGAAAAAAGTCTGTGTTCCAATAAAAAGACAAACTTATGCTTTATGAATACTATATAGAATGTAAACTATAATTTGAATGGTTGAATTATGTTCATAAAATAGACATGTAATGAGAGTCTGAGCAATTTATTTTACTCTGGTGTTCAATGTTGTTGCACATGAGTGTCATATACTGTATGCTAATATCTGAACATTTCTAGTTAAAGTCCTGATTTAAATTTTGATTGTTTAAGTTTTAGTTTAGAAATAATTAAAGACAGGGGCTTAAATAAGGTGACTAAACAGAAAATACGCACCATCTGGACGAAATTAACACAGAAAGTGAAATTCAAACAGAACAAAAGATTCTATGAATGAAAGCCTGTGTTAACAAAAAAGCCAAACTCACATAACATGCCAGTCTCTCACGGAACACAAACACACTCATTCACACACTACAGGCAATTCAGAAATGCCAGTTAGCCTAATCTGCACATCTTTGGACTTATTAATTATTTCTAATAATAATAATAATAATTATTATTATTGTTATTTTGTGTTATTCTTATTCTTATTCTTTTCTATATTTTTTATAATAAAATTATAATAATTATTATTATTATTAGTAGTAGTAGTAATATTGTGCTGCTGCCACATAATTAGCTGATCAGCTAATAAAGTGAACAGGGAATGTACAGTACTGTACATCTCAAAAATTATTTATACTTAATATAATTCACACAAGATTGAAATTAAATATTATCTTTTAATGTGCTAGGTTTTAATCTTAGATTAGACAGTGATTCTAATGGTCAACTGCTGTTAGTATTATATAGGCTTATATTTTGTCAGTACAAAACAGGGAAACATCGCTCACATTGATGTTTGATGTTTAGAGAGCTTATAATATATACACTACCTTTCAAAAGTTTTAGAACACTTTCTAACTCCATGATGGTTCCTGATTTTTATTTCTTTCTACATTGTA
>JAQMYG010000011.1:16023564-16040070 GCA_030014215.1 Clariallabes teugelsi
ATCGAGCAAAAAATGTCTAGAGCTTTTCATCGTTTTTAAAATCAAATAAATCGCGATTCGATATGATATCGTTTATCAGCCCAGCCCTAGAACATCATATCAACAGTCAAACATGGTGGTGGTAGTGTGACGGTCTGGGGTGGCTTTGCAGTTTCAGGACCTGGAAAACTTTTCATAATTGATGCAACTATGAACTCTACCAGAAAATACTGAAGGAGAATGTCTAATCATCAGTTTGCGACCTCAAGCTCAAGTACACTCGGGTTATGTGGCAGGATAATGATCCGAAACAGACCAGCAATGCACCTCTGAATGGCTCAAAAAACAAAACAGAAAAAAAAACTCAATGAAATTAAGGATTTGGAGTGGCATAGTCCTGAGATCTGAAATCTGAGAATAGTTGGCCAATGCCAGTTGTGCTTTAGAACTAGAATACAGTCCTTCTAAGTCTCACCAACACCAGTGATATTAAAGGCTTGTTGCCAGTTATTGCAAATTATTTACATACGCACGCACGCACACACACACACACACACACACACACACACACACACACACACGCGCGCACACATAATTGAATACTTTATTCATGTAACATTGAGATACATTGTTCATAATTGTATAATGCGTCATCACATAATGTGAGCATTATTTATTTAAGCAATATCACACTTGAGGTCGTGTTGTTGTACTGAATATACAGCTGTGATGCAGTTGTAGGCATGAGGTGATGAGGTCGTAAACATGACTGGCAGAGCTGGTTGCTTTTGTCGTTTTTAAAATGGAAAACTCATTATGAAGCTCAAAGTTATATATGGGAGGATAGCAAGCCATTTTCAAGATGGGAAAAGAGGTAAATTAATTAGCTCCATTACAAAAGCATTGGCCATAGCAGTACAATAGCAGCTAATGAACACAACAGTACTTACTGACAAAAACAGGTTAAGAGCCACGAAGAGAAGAATGCAAACCACTCATCAGCAGTTAGACTTTGAAGACAAGACTAGAACTTTGATCAAGCATTTACATGAAGTAATTACATGACATGAACTGTATGGCTGTTTCTGGAATGGGCTCACAATTCTTTATTGATGATGGAAGTCATGTAGTAATGTAGTAGCAGAATGAATTCAGAAGTCCAAACATCATGTTTACCTTCTTTTTGGTATAAATATCACCATGCTGTTCCAAAACCTTTGCTCACCTTAAAATTGGGTCATCCGCCATCAGATGCTTTGTTCCAAGTTATTTAACACATGTAGATGGTAAATATCAAGAAAATCAAAGCTGAAATCTTTTCTTGGCGTCACAGAGGAGTAGTGGGTTGAAGGCTCGAGTCCCACCTCTGACTTATGTGTGTGGAGTTTGCATGTTCTGCACAGGCTTGGTGGGTTTTCTCCAGGTGCTCCAGTAGGCTTATTTTGCTGTTTCCAAACTGCCCATAGTGTGTGAGTATTAGAGAAATTATTATTATTAGGGAAAAATCGATTCAGTTGTGAATCGTAATTTTTTAGTGTGGCGATTCACCTATGGCCACACTGACCGCAAAATCACTAGAAAAATAGTTTATAGACGAGATGAACCAGTCATTCGGCCAGTGATCAGAATTGGCTGGTTTTCAATTTGCATTTTTTTAAATGTATTTTATGTCGTTTGGTTATTAAAAATCATGTTGTGTAAAAGCCTCTGATCTACCTTTTTCATCTTGCCTTTTAAGTCTGAAATCCACTGATTACACACTCTTACAGCAGTCTCAAAAAAAAAATTTTGTCAAAAATTGTGTGCATAGTAAGCCCCTCGTGCTTGCGTTAGAAGCCACAAACACGCCCGCGTGCTCACAGCTGCTCAACCTGCGCGGTCACTGTTAAGTTTTGAGACTTTGGAGGCATTTGAGGCAGTAAAAGATCACAGTTTCTTCATAATCCTACGAGTAAACAATTTTTACACATTTTCATCCTATGTGGTAGGAGAGAATTTATTGCTAAGTTTAAGAAATAATAATTATGGCGGATGATAGATATGTGCTGCTCAGTTAAACTCTTGTATCTGAAGTTAGTTTTAAATGAGAACACCAATGTTATAAGGTACAGGCTACATTTAAGTAATCATAACTTTTTTGAAGGTTTAAAATTGTAAAAATGTGGTGAAAATTGGGTGAAAATGTGATATTGAATCGCTATTTTAATTGAATCGGCACCTCAGAATTGTGATATATCAGGAAGTTACTGGTGATTCCCGTCCCTAGTGAGTATGTGTGTGCCTGTTTGGCCTCCAGACAACTTGCACCCTGACCAAGGCATCCCCTGCCTCATGCCTCAAGACCCCTAAGCTAGGCCACATTTTTATGACCCTGTACTGTATAAGCAGTATAACAATATTATCTTTATAAAAATTCCCATCATTTGTCTCATGTTCATCTTTTGATATTGGACCCAAATGTGTTTAATCTATGGAAAATAAATAAAATTAATTAAAAAAATAAATGAATTGGTCTTGCCATTCCATTAGACCAGTCAAACATATAGCAACCACTGCTGTCATGATACTGTCAACCAGTATTTTATCTCAGAGTGGTGCTTCCGAACTATAATCTTCGGAACTAGACTTATAAATAGTGCTATTTGATTGCACTATAATAAAAGTCATTCCATTAGTATCATGATTGCACAGGTGTTTACTGTGGTGTTGCTTAGTGATTGCTAGGTTCTTTCACCTTGGTCAGTTTTATGTTATATGACAATATATTTAAACATAAAGGCACTCATATGAATGACCGCACCTTAATTCAGAAGGCAGACCTAATTACACCATTCCAGTTTTGTTAAAATGTTTCCTTTCACTCACATGTTATGATAGCTAGGGGTTTACTATTCAGTTGTTAGGGTATCCCAGGTGGCTGCTACTGTTCAGGTTTTATTATGGTTGCTTAACTTATCAAATGCCAGCTAAAAGCTGTTAGGCCAATGCTGTATATTTCTGTGAAGTAGACATATCATCATCAAATAGCCCCTTATATACAGTATATAAGCTCATAGATTTAGGATGCTAAATTTTAACTTTATCTGTTATTGAGAAAATGTTATCCGAGCTTAATTCCATCCTCTATTGATGACCAAAACCCAAACTCTTCCTTCCTCCCCAGAAATGCGTGTTGAATCAGATATTTAAGTTCAATCTTTGCAAAGAATTTTAAGTTACGAATGCAGACGTACCACCCTGCAAAAACTTTTGAGGGAGATCTTACCATGACTATAAGAATTCAGAAAACACTATCATGAATAATGATTAGTGCTTACACACCTGTAATGGCAGGGTCTGGTCAACATTGAAAGAAGCAAAGTACCTCAGCTCTTATGACATTTTACGAGACTTTGGTTTCCTGCTAAAAAGAATTATGAATACCTGAGCAGCATTTCCTATGATTGACCTAATTTTGTGCCTCTAATATTATCCTTATATTATATAGAAGTGTAATACTTTATTTAGTGACTTTAATTTGTAAACCATTTTTGCATATATGCAGAAACTGTAACATATTGTAACATGCTATATTATATTCTGTTACCAGCGTAAGTACCCGTTGTTGATGGGTAAAGCGTTTTTATAAGTAGTTAAAAGGTTGAAGCTAAAAATAAGCTTTACAGTAATTGGTGATATTATTATTTCAGGTTGAAGCAAACATAAATGTCTGCCTGTCTTTATGTACGGCAGAACGCTCTGCCTAAAAAAAAATTAAGGTTGAGTATTTTCTTTCACTTCTCCTCTGTATTTTTTACATCATCAGCCAAATACACTCCCTTGTTTGGTGATCGGAGAGTGAATCACAGATGAGAAATTGACAAAGTAGATTGGATAAAGATTTTGTCTTAAAATGACTCCAGCACATTAAAATTTACTTGTACCTCTTCAGTGCTGTTATTTCAGCTGTGAAAATATTAACTAATCTTAGTAAAAATATTCAGTTTCATTTTCTGATTAATATCTATTGGTTTTTGAGCAAGTAGCTTATTAGTAGCTTAATTCTTTTTATTAAATCCGCCAAATAACTGTTCATATCATTGCTTTTACTCAACGTTTTTATTTCACTTTTAACAAAAATTACGGTTGTTTACAGTTGTTTTTATAACTAAAAAAAAGTAACAGTAATAATAATAATATGAGCATTTTGTGAGCATTCTGATATCTGTAAAATCTACACGTTTTAAAGAAATTATAACTTTGACACTACATGACATATTCAAAAGCCGAAATGCACAGTTTTTGTTTGAGGCCTGTCCGTCAATACAGGACTTATAATTCTTATACATATAGGGATTTTTTCCAGCACAGTGTTGTGTTCCCATATTTATATCACACCATATAAATGTTAATCCATTAGTTTGATCATCATTATTTCTACTATGTGTAAACACTGTTTAAACACTTTCAAAATAAAAATATAAATGGTCTTTAACCTTGTACAAGTCTGTGACATTGTTGTTTCATGTTGATCTGAAACAGAGCTAAACTGGAAGTGAGAGCAACTTCTGGTGTGTGTCTGTTGTGAGGCATTTGGAGAAGGTAATGCATCCTGCAAACTAGTTTTTTGTGTTGCAAGGAGGGTTTGGCATGAGGAACCTCCAGCACAGCAGTTACTTTCCTGAATACTTTGTGTACCTGTAAAATTTAATCTGATGAGCACAGGTTGTCAAAAAACTGAGGAAATGAGCAAGCATGCTTTACTTGTTCCCAGCAGGAGTAACAGGGACATCCAAGTATCTGCTTATTGTGTATCCTGAGCAGTGGAAAACTTACTTTTTTCAATGTACATTTTTTTGTCATAGGTAGTGTTTTTGGGACTCAGATCTTTTGTAAAAGTTTTGAGATATGCCTGATGACTTGCCCTTTATTCTTTGTGTGGCCAGTGTTACATATTATGAAGGCACACATTTTTTTTGCTGTTTGTAAATTCCACACAGCCAGTTGGGTCACATTGTTTTTGCTTGGTAAAGAAAAGGAGAAAAGAAAGCAATGAATGATGAAAGCCATTCCTACCAAGGACTCCAAGCTTAGCAAAACAATTGTGGTTAACCTTTTTAAATTTTTTTTTTTACATTTTGAGTACGTTTGATGCCAGAAGTCAATCTTAGAGTGAGTAATTTGTGTATTTCTTGCTACTTCAATTTGTTTATGATGTCATGATTTAATACGTGAAACCACAGCTAATTTTGTGTGCTGTTTCCTCATCCTGTTTTGAGTCTTGGGTTTCATGGGTTTTTGCGTTACACACATTAACTGAAAACACATTAGTGTAGGGATATTTTTTATAAAGAGCATATCTTCAGGAATTGCCTGGCACAATAGAACTTCCATCTGATTACTTTGTGCCATACATCTCACATGATACACACAGGTGCTTTGTTCAAGCTTAGTCAGAGTGTCATCTATTACTTCAGCACTACAACTTACTTCTCACTAATATCATGCTACATTAGTAAGCCCAGTGCTTTATGATTTTTGAATGCCAGCATCTGCAGAAGTTTTGTGGACACATATTAAATTTAATGTCTATGTAATGTCTTTTTTTGAGGCTCAGCTGTATCGCAAATATTTTAACAATGATTATACACTGCTTTGCCAAAAAGGTTGTACACATTAATATTTTCATTGTGCCACTTTTTGTCTTGATTACGGTGCATATTGTTTACGGTGTCATGGCATTGTTTTGACAACCTTATGGAATCAATCTTGCGTGTCAGGATCATGTGGTGAAAAATTCATGTGTGAAAACACAGCAGTTTAGTCCCAGTCCTATATGCTCTATTATGTCACCAAACATTGCTAAGTCATTGCTAATCATAATTTGTTTCTCACTACATTCTTCGGCTCAGCACTATCCTTCCATGTTTTTTAATGATGTGTTAGTCAGTTCTTAATTTACAGATCTCGTAAATTACAGATGAAGCATATTATTAATATAATATTTTAAGTATTTGCCCTAATGACCAATAAAACAATACGCTTCACTGGTTTGGTTCAAGTAGCTGTCGTCTTAATATTTTCTCTCTCCTCAGGTTCTGCAAGAGTCTGGGTGAAAATAAAGATATTGAATGCATCAGTTTGGAGCCAGAAATGATTGTGGTGAGTACTGTATGTAATAGATCATTTCTTAATGAGATTAATGTTATTGCAGAAACACCAAACTGCAGCACTAAAAGTTATAATCTACTGTTCAGTTCATAGTAGCTGACCTTGAAACCTTGAAAAAATGAGGTTCTTTTATTTTAACTGAAAGTGGTAAATTTTCTTTTAACCAAGGGACATGTAGCTACCAGAATCTTAATTTCTTCTTTTGCCACAAGTTAAACATTATTCCTCAAGTGGGAATGGAAGAAGGTTGCATCTTAAAAATGTGAAAATGAAACAGGATTGGCTTTACTGATTATCTTTCTCAGAATTCCAGAGTTTTCTAAATTTAGTTTTGTGGTTAAGACTGACTAGTTTTATGCATTTCATTAGTAACATCTGTCTTCTAATTAATTAGTTGTGTAATAACTGTGGAATTAGGACGGGTGAACATGTTTTTTCCCCCCACCTAATTACTTAATGTTTACTAATGTTTACATTAAGATTGAACTTTGATTCAGTACATTTACTATATGCTTCATAACAAATGAAAGGGATTAGTCTCACTAACAAGTGGTTTTCATATGGACACACAGCTGTTTAGTCCCAATCCTGTGAGTCCTCATCACATTGTGTGCGGAAATACTTTTGCTTTTGCTATTAAAACACAACTGTGATTTACACTGGCCATTTTTTTACCATGCAACTTCACCAAGCGTTTCATTCATCTCTATAAAGTTGACGGTTCACCGCTCAGGAAAGCTCTAGGCTTTTGATCATGTTTACTTCACCTATTCAGCCCTCTTTCCAAAACTCAACAAAAGGGACAAACCAAAAGAAAAGAGGTTGTCATTAGCTCATGATTTTTGCCCCACACAAGACTCATGGTCATGTTTGTTTATTGGTGTGTCTTGTAAGCTAAGCTAGTATATCATTACTATTGTTATCAGAATAAGGTAAATGTCGCACGCATGCGTGCGCACACACACACACACACACACACACACACACACACACACACACACACACACACACACACACACACACAAATATATACTGCTGTCATAGACTTGTACAGTTCTAATTGTGATATAACTAATTGTAATAGTTAATTAAACCAGATGTGTTGATTCTACAGTAGCTGTTACACAGAGACTATGAGAACAGATCGAAAGCTATAGAGAAGGATACTTGGCACATTCTATTAAATAATCTACATAATAAATTTGAAACTACCTGACAAACTCTGTGAAATATATCTTATTCTGATTAACAACTTATAAAATAAACTCACGCATGCAATGTTGAAGATTTGAAGTTGTGAAGAGGTGCTATTTATTAGTTACTAAAGGTTACCCACGGCTCTGCCTGTGTGCGTTAGAGTTTATCCGTGTGCAGATCCTGACATCTGCATGCTACCATTACCTGCAAATAAAGTGGATGGTCAACTCGCTGCCATTCCTCACACTTCTCCATTTAGTTATTTTTTATTATCATTTTTAGCATTATATTTATGTTTAAGAGCTTGTAAGTTATTCACTTTAAGATTATTATTATTATTTTTTAACTTGAGTGCAATAAATGTTTTGGTTGAAAAAAGTAGAATTGTCATGATCTTAATTTCCATGGAGAAAGATTTTGATTTACATTTTTACAAAGAATCTTGCAGTGTGTGTGTGTGTGTGTGTGTGTGTGTGTGTGCGCGCGCGCGCGCGCGCCTCTCTTTCCCCACAAGTTCTCTCCTCCAAGTATTTTCAGCAGAGATACTGATTGATTGTGGGATAAGTAATGATAAGCTGACTCATCTACATTTCACTCTTTCCCTCCCTGCCATTTATTTTCTGTCCTGATCTAATGGATGCTTTTAGTGCTTTGATTGGATGGATTTTTTTTTATGCCATACCCCGATCCTGTGCTCTGTGCATAGGTGTAAACTTTGGGAACATTGGATCATTGGGCTCTTAAAAAAGTAAAACATACTCAAAGTTAGTTTAACCCAAGTCAGTGCACATAGCTCTGGGACAGTTCCATACAAATAGAATGTACAAACAATAATGTAGGAGACTTATGTTACTTTAGCAGCATATCAGTCCAGCAATATGGTAGAAGTTTATAAATTTTTACAATCATATTAAATTGGTGAAAATGTTGCTTTTTAGGCAGTGATTTAAAAGCTTAGCAATGTGAAAGCAAGCCATTTTGCACTTCATTATGCTAAGCTATGAGCTTTGTTGTAATTGTAAAATTAGGTTTTAAATAGTGCCATAATGTTTAGATTTAAAGGACTACAGAGATCACATGCTGGTGATTTGACACATTAGTGATATTGTTAATCAGCTCTAGTCACCCTGTCATAATTTAATGCATTAGAGTATTATGTTAAACGTGTAATATAACAGAACCTAACAGGAGTAAGGTTAAATGCTTATTTGACAGATGGTTTGTGTATTTATGGTTTCCTACAGGAAGCTGTGGCTTTAGTGCAAAGTCTGTTGCCTGATTATGACTTTCAAAAAGAGACTGACGACTTCTGGTAGCAGATGTGCTAGTGATGCTCTTACATATTAGAGACACCTTCGTTCTTTATTGAACACCTTTTTTTCTCAGTTTAACATTTCTGTGACTGTATCTGCCATGAGTCTGCTGCGCTTGCAGAGGCTTGCAGCAACATGGAAGAGTTGGCTGTTTGGCCAGGAATCAGACGTGCTTTCTGACTCTGCTGCCTTGCAGGTAAAGAACGTGAGCAATGGTGAGAACAGCGATTTGCAACAGCACTCACAGCAGCACTATCAAAACCTTCAAGCGGTGCAAGATCAAATCTCACACACTCTGGAGCCAGCTAGCTCATCCATGGTAAGAATCCAGAAAGTATTGTTTACTCTTATGCCAAGTCAAATAAGGAGAAAATTTTATTTGTGAGTCAGACTCCTTACACATTTCCTGTGTTCTCATGTAAAATGTAATAAAAGAAAATGGGTAAAAATTCACCTTGCTGACTTGCAGTTTTGCTTTGCCCCACCACAAAACTGCATATGCTGTTCTTATACAAACTTTGCGTGTGTGCGGTGTGCGTGAATGAGCACAAAGCTATTCAAACTGCTTGCTGGTGTACGTTTACTGCTAGTGTGTTCAGGTGTTTATTGGTTCAATAACAGTGCACATAGTCAGTTAGAATCTGTCCATTATCCCATTTAGGTCATGTCCACAGGTACACGCGTTTTTAAAAAATGGGGCATTTTCTGTGTGTTTACTCTTTTGCCATCATACAAACTGTTCACCGAACAGACTTTTTGTAAAACTCCTTTTAGCATGAAGATATTTAGAAACTCAGTTTTCAGTGTTGACATGTAGACAAGCCACATCAGAGTGTGACATACTCTGCAAGAAATTTTTTCAGGCTTCTAATTGGCCAGTATGGTTTAACAGTTAGTGTAATTTTGCCACCTGCTAGTTTGGTTTGCTTTGACAGCATGCTTTCATGTTTTCATGTGGATGTTTTTATTACCTCTGTGGCAAGCTAAATGACCAGCTATGGAGCAAACCACATAGTTGTTACAGGGCACTAATATAAATCTTTTTTCTTTTCTTTGTTTGTTTGTGTTTTTAGTTTGTTGTTCGACCTGGTTGTCACATGTGATAAAGTAAAATCTAAACTAAACTCTTTTCCCCTTGTTAAGTTCTTTTTTTGCCCGGCTACATGATAAAATCCTTCTTAATCAAATTGGATGCATTTCTCAGTAAATTTAGTTTCTTTCAAACTCGAATGTTTTGTGTAGCTGCAAACAAAATAGCTGTTGACACCTCGTGATTGACACCCTTTCTGAAATATGCTAAAGATAAGCTGGAATTGGTGTATTAAAACAAACAAACATGCAATGAGTGGTATTTTGGACTTTAACAAATGGGCAAGTGTCATGCTTTTGTTATCAAACTGATTTTTGACACAAAATAATTTTTTTTCAGTAACTAATTTTTTTGTAATAAATAATTTCAAAAACATTGGCACTTCAAATTTCTGTATTTGTCAGAGCCTCCCCTAGCGACAGGGACAGCACTCTCTAACTGTAGTGTTTAACAGATTTGGAGAACACTTGAAGATGGATCTTGGACTGTTCTTCCATGTAGAACATTCTTCAGGTTTTTCTTGTGACCTGCCCTCAATTCATGATTTTGTGTCATTGTAAACATTTCTTTGTTGATGCTGAGGTACGCTTTGGGTTCCTGTCTTGTCGGAAGACCCAACCCTGACCCAGACTTTGACTGAAATATTCTGGTACTGAATGGAATTCATCATTCTACAGACATGACCATATTTTACTGTGGGTATGAGGTGCAAATATGTCAAAAGTGTGCATGGCCAAAATGCTCGGTTTTTGTCTGACTACAACATACAATTTCAGTTGTAACTACAATGTTGCTTGGCCAAATGTCAGATGCTGTGATTTGGTTCTTGGTCTCAGCATGGGATTCTTTTAATTGTCCTGTACATGGAGATGATAAATTCCATGTTTTAAAATTTTATTTAGTATGGCCCTGATAATGATTCAAATTTTTTCTTATCGTCACATTTTTTTTGTAGGCTGTCCCCACTATTTGGACTATTTGGAAGTTTTTTTTTTTCCTTGTAAGAGTTGGGTGTTTTGGTTTTACCCATGGTGATGGGTGAGAGAATGTTTTTTTCTCTTGTGTGTTCTTTTTGTTTATAACCCAGTGGAAGAGGAAAGCCTATACGGTTCCTAGGCACTAAAAGCAGTATGAATATTTTTTCCCCACAAAATTCTTCAAGGGTCCCAATCATTTTCATCACATATGTGTTTGAACACAATCAACTATTATGAAGGTAAAACAATGTTTGCTGGAAATATTTTAATGTTTAATAAAATTTGAATCATTTGTATGTAGGCTATTTTTTATTCCTTTTTATCTCCCTGCCTTGATTTAAATCTTGCTCATTGATCTGCCTTTTTGTTTCATTTTATTTTTTCTTTAATAGTATGAGCATTAAAGAGTTTGTGCAATTTTGTTTTAAAAGCTTCTAAGCTTATAGCTCAAGAAGGACATTTATAGACTTTATAGACAACAAATAATCAAACAGAAATTTATACTTGCAGTTCATTTGTACTATTTACAAATTAGGATCATAAGGAGCCAAGCATCTGAGCATGACGCTCTAAAGACACAACACACATCCTCTGCCTAGACAGGATGCACATCCTGTCAGCCTCTCACCAGTTGTTTAAAGTCACAAATTGCTGCTATTTTAATGTAACCTGAGTAAATGCTTAAGTAAGACTGTAAATCAGCAAAGCAGTCAGGCCTCATAAAGTGATTCACGTTGCATTTCATTATGGTGCTCAAGTATATACACAATTATTATTTTTTTTGCAACAGCACAATATTTAGTGAGCTTTTTTAAATGATGTTACCTACACTAACACCTGCTGTTACAAATAGGATTCAATGCATTAGTACACAGATTTGGGAGTCTGTGCACACTTGGCCAGTATGTGCTTTTCAAACATCCCATCTCATTTAGTGTCATCGTGTGTAATAATAGATCCTAGGTTACCTTTCTGAACCGTGGTCTACATTTCCTGGCAGTCAGCTTATCAGTAGGAATGAGGTGGAGTCCTGGTTGTCTAGGAGATAACCTCAAGTAAACTTCAGCGTTTTATTATTAATAACAGAGCAGTTACTGACCATCTCAAGCAGGCATAGTGGTATTGAAAGAAGTGATCTAAAACCAGGATCTTTCTTACAATTAATTAAAAGGCTAAATTGGAAAAAAATGCATGTTTTAGGGAATATTGCTGTAAAGTTCGCACAACCCTGTTTCATATCAGTGCAGCCATATTGTCAGTATTCAGACCAATTCACTGAACCGTTACCCTTATTCTGAACACATAACTAATCTGAAATTCAACTTCCTGTGATTACTAAAGCTAACTGGAATGTGCACTTGCATTTTTCCTGTGCGTATACTTTTATAGTGTCACACATCATGCTAAATAAAAGATAAAAGAAACCGGCTTATTTAAATTGCATTGAGAGAAGTCCTTTATAGTATTGATTAAAACAGTAAAAGCCATCTTTTGTTTGTGTGGAAAAGAGGGATTTTCTAGCAGCCTGTGCTCACCAACTCCCCCAAATGGACTGATGCACATACTGTCTGTGATTCTCATCCTCAGAATGCTCCATGTGCTGAGTTGCTATTGGTTGGTATTAAAAAGGATGATGTCATTTTTATTTATTTATTTTTGCAGTAGAGGTAAAGCAACTAATCATAGAAATAGTAGTGACTTTACATTTAAAAGCTCTGAAGGATGCACATCTTGCTTATAGAGACAATAGACACTGTTCTTCTGATATAAGAGTTTGTGCTCACTAGGGCCAGAGGAATTGCTTTTAAATTAAATATATATTTTTATATTGCAGGGTGCCTTGTGCCCTTGCACAAGAAGTGTGCAGATGCATAGTAATATCTCCTAGCAAGATGTTTTTGTTGTCCTGCCTGTTTTATCTTTGTTCACTAGCAATTTATGCTTTTTCAGTGCTATTTATGCCTATGGCTATGCTCACTGGCATTAATTCTCTCTGATCGATAAAGATGCTCTCCCTTCTTGGTTTGAAGCAGACATGCAATAGCTCTAATGATATAAACCCCCACCCTGGTGTTCCTTACACGGTGCACCCTACTCAGATGATGTCATTGCTTTTCTGCCAGGCTCCCCTCCCTCTCTCTCACTCTCCTGGTAAGACATGTGTTATTGCTGGTGGATACAATCGATAGGAGTGTTTCCTGAGGGAGCTACTGGGGCGTTGCAGCCAGGGATGCACTCTCAAAGACTGGGTACAGCAGCTTTGGAGGTGGATACACACACCACATTTGCTCATTTTACAAAGAGGGGAGTAGAAAACATGGTGTGTGCTGTCTGTTTTATGGCAAAGAAGACAAGAAACTAAAGCTGGATTCCAGTGTTTCTAGTGCTGTGACATTTGCTGCAGTGGAGTTGGAAGAAGATTTTTTTCTATGCTTTCCTTTATTCAGGGTTAACATATTTTGGATTCTTTCCTTTTCCCCACTGCAGTGTGTGCAGCTGCACAGCTGATCTTCACTGACATAATTGAAGCACAAGTGCTGCAATGCTTTTAGAAATTCTTTGGATTTTACTCTGCTCCAAACGAGGCAATGAACAGTTTTCAACCATCTGATTTTTTTCATATTTACAAGAGTGTTTTATTTAAGGGTGCTGGCTTCCTCTTTATGCTCTAGTTTATTGCAAATGGTGAGGGAAAGGCAGTTGATCGTGGTTGCTTATTTCTCTGTGATGAAAGTGGAAAGTTTTTCTTGCAGCTTGGGAAATGGCTTTCCTCGTCCGTTGCTATGCCAACTGCTTGCAACCATGGTCCTCCAAAGTAAGTGATGTAATCCTTCAGTAGCCAGCCATGTCATGTTGAATTAAATTGTGCATGCATGTGTACTTGTATTCAGTGGCTTTCATTCATTTGAACTGTGTACAAAAATGAACATGAGCACGTACAGTACAGTGGGCCTGTAGGGTGAAACCAAAGGCAGATCAAAGGAGAATGACATGACTGGTCTGACAGGAAGTTTATAGTAAGCCCTGTTTACAATCGTGATAAGCAGAAAAGCACCTCAGAACACACCTTAAGTTGGATGTGCTACAACAGCAGATGTCCACATTATGTTCAGCTCCTTTCAGGCAAGAACAACAATCCATGGCTATCATAGGCATAGACTCACCAAAACTCGAAAGTTAAATATCAGAAAAAGTTTTTTTAAACTTCAACTGTCCACGTATGGTTGAGAATGTTTTTGGCTGGCAGGAGTAGAACCCAATGTTGTCACCTGGTGTTGTGGCTCATCCAAGTTGAATGGTTTGTGTTGCTGATAGGCTTTTCTGCTCACCAAGGTTGTTAAGTGATTATACTGTATGTAGTGCTGTATCCTCTTTGGCAGCTCAAACCATTCTGGCCATTTTCCTCTGAACAACATGTCATTGCCACAGACAGAACCATCACTCAATGATTTATGTTTATTACACCTTTACTGTAAACTCTAGAGACTATCTACATAAATAAAAGAAAGGTTTTATCTGTACATTGCTCAGAACTCGCTCTTTCAATATCTTTTACATTTCATACATTAGAGGACCTGAAACCAGTCTCAGAAAATTGTGTCTGTATGTCTGTCCAGCCAAATTTTGTCATAGCATTACACAAAACTGGCTTGACAGAATCTAATAAATCTTTGGCAGTATTTAGGAATTAGTCTGAAGTTAATCTTGCAGCATAAATGAAATCAAAATGTCGAGTAGAAGTGAGGTAATTAGCAGTGATAAAGTTATGTCACAGCATCTAGCATTTATAATTTTTTTTTATTTGTGCTTTTCCCCCTCGAGGTACAGGGGACATATGCGTCATTCCGGAGAGTCAATCAATGCATGTTTACCATGTATATACAGAAAATGCACACAGAAATGACAAAATCCTCAAGAAACAGAAACGAATTCGCAACACAGTATGGCTTACTCCAAAAAACAGCAAAATAGCCTGTAAAAACTGAACCTTCAAAAATGTGTGGACAGATCAATGTATGTTTATTATTTCTGCGGGAATGCTTGTCTCATATGTTCCGAAATCGTGGCACTGATAAAAACCAGTAATGTGAAGCGTCACCATGATATAAAATGCGGGTTGAACCGAACTGAGAGCCCAGTGTTATGTGCTAAAATGCCCCCACCACCTCCTCCTCCTGGCATGGACTAACCATTCCGCTGTAAAAAGTGAGTCGTTTTTATGACAAAATGTAATCTAATCTACTTTTTAAAATTTCTCATCTGTGATTCACTCTCCGATTACCGAACTTAAACTACTGTAATTACAGATTCATCAATCGCCACACAAAAGAATTGTGATTGCTAACTGAATCGATTTATTTATTTATTTTCCCATCTCTATAGGAAAATTTTTTTAAGAAAAGGACAAATAAGTTTTTTTTCACTTCTGTCATTTTGCCTTAAACGTACTGTATAACAGAATACAGGCAATGTAGTAGGCGGATGCAATGAAATGACAACTTTTGGAGTAACATATGGTTGAAGTGGCAATCAGATCATTTTGATTCATACACATTTTTCACTTTGTATACAAATTACAAATCTTTTGATTGTGTAAAGCTGCTTTGCGACAATGACAATTGTTAAAAGTGCTATACAAATAAAATACAATTGAATTTAATTAAAATTGCTTGTGCAGTTAGCTGAGAGACCTGGCTATTGGCCATTTGTTCTTTGCTGCAGCCAGGAGTCATGGCTATCAGTTTTATGGGTGTTTGTACAAAATGTAATGGAATGGAGTGGTAGTGGAAATACAGGTTAGTTTTTTTTTTTCTGGCCCCAATGACGCTGTACCTGTGTTCCGGGTGACAAACCTCACAGTCAGGTACAGAGCAAGAGAATTTATACTGACCGAGACCTGTTGTAAAGTACTTACAATTGAAGATGCCTGTTTACACACACCTTAGCTCTGTTTTTCACATTTCATGACATTCATTCATCATAAACATTCCCTGACTGATGGAAAGACTTGTGTTGGTGGGGTGTGGCCAAGCGCTGCTTTGTGAAGTACGCGAGAGTAGGGTAAGTGGGAAAGTATTCACATCTGAAGAGAATGTGGATAATGTGTTGCTGTGAGTCGGGTCTTATATTTCCAGTTCTCCTCAATCAACCATTTTCAGTTTAAATTTACACACACACACGCACTAGCCATATTCTACTCAGGTGTGTATCCTTTTTCGACTTCTCACTCTCCAGCCCTTCATGTTGCTTGACTTTGCCATTCACCACAGACTTAATCTCAGTATTTTTTACATTTTAACTGCCAAAATTGCCTTTATAGGCTTTAATTAACTATTAATTAAAGCCTACATCTTTAGGCTTTAATTAATAGTTATATTGCTGCTACTTTGCTTTTCCTTGGTTTTAGATTTTGTTTTAGATCATTAAAATACATATTTTAAATGAAGTTTTTTATCTTTATCTTGATTGTTAATTACAACACAAAATAATTTTAAGTTAAATATCTGTAAATTTTAGTTTACAGTCCATTTTTAGGTTCTACACAAAATGTTATTAAATCATAGTGAGAAAATTAATGATCGATCAGTATCTCAGGATATGCCTGTGATGGTGAAAATATGGTTGCTAAGGTGAAACTAGCTAAGAGATTTTAAATATTAGGTGTGTTGTATGTATATATTTTGAACCTGTATTGATTTCAGAAAACTCAAAATAAAAGAACTTGTGCACCAGGGCTTGACATTAACTTTTTTGCTCACTGGCCAATGTGGCTAGTGGATTTCCGGAGTCACTAGCCATT
>JAQMYG010000011.1:16062473-16072816 GCA_030014215.1 Clariallabes teugelsi
CCCCCCCCCCCCCCCCCCCAAAAACAAACAGCGAAAGGAAGAAAAACCTACAGGCAAGCATAATTATTTGAGCAACTTTAATAAGGATCAAAGATTGTGATGGCTAGATGACTGGGTCAGAGCACCAAAAAAAAAAAAACTTTTTTTGAGTAATACTTTGAGTAATGTCACTGTGTGCATGGCAGAATACCAAGGAGAAATAAACCAGAAGCTACATAGAGCCATATAGCCTCTGTGTATGAACTGAAACTCAGCAGGACAATTACTTTTTCAGAAGCACTGTAAGATAAAGAAAACTGGGATCTAATGTTATGTGGTTATATATACTGCAAATGCAAACTCAAGTAGAAAGAGGAAATGTTCTCGGTAGCTTTGACTGCTCCAGATCTCAGACAGACACCTGGAACAGTAAAATAAAAATTAAAGTTGGGCACAATGCTAATTAAAGGTACATTGATGAGACGTCAAAATATGATATGAATAGAAAATAAGTTTTGAGAATGCATTATTCTAATAATGTATATGTATTAAAGTAAATCCACTATTTGCATCCCCTGAACTGTTTTCCACTTTAAAGATACAGTCATGGGAGAGAGCACGTCACCTTTATTCCTGTGCTTTTATTTATTACAGTCTAAATAAAAATTGTGTGGACCTCTCCAACTTTCTCTAAGCAAACGGATAACTTCAGGTAATAGCAAAAATAAATAAATATACCCTTTTAATTTAGTTATATGTAAAGCTTCCTTTAAGCCTTTAAGTGTTTTTGTTAGTTGTTTTTGTAGTCTGTCATTATTTTTAGTCGTGACAGTTTCTCACATAATTTTAAAAGAATTTTAAACTTCTATGAAAAGTAATTCAGTTTATGTATGTTTGAGGTAATTTCTTTATGCATAGCTCCTAGATAATCTCATTGTAGTTGAAAACTTTGACTTGGTCCTTCTAGCACTTTTTTTTCTTATTATGCTGTTTTGCTAAAGATTTGCTGGTTTGCTTTGGACCGTTGTCCTTTGGACCATTGCATCTGCCAAATTTAAACTGCTGAACAGATGTTTTCCCCTTTTTGTCAAGTTTTTTTTTATTTTTATAAATAATAAAAATAAAGTGGGGTTTATTCAATTTATCATGCTCTGTGCTGTAAAATAAATTATCACCCTATCCACAAACAGGACACTTGGTATTGCGTTTTGCGGTGATACACTTTGTTCAAGTTTAAGTTCAATTAAAATTAATTTTAGCCTTTTAACAGTGGCATTATTGCAAAGCAGGTTTACAGAAAAAATATTGATGCAAATTAGAAAAATCTAAGGAAAAAAGTATAAATTATAACAGTATATATCAGTTGTCCCTGTTGAGCAAGCTATAAGGCTGAAAATTCAATTATACAGTATAACAGAAAAGATGCTTTAGTTAATATAAAGTCCACTTTCACTAACTGGGGCTAAAGTAAAAACAGTTTGTGGCAATCTCAGTTCTAAACTATAGACACTGTCTGAGTCCCAAACATTAATTGGATGGCTATTCCATAACTTTAGAAGAAAAAGCTCTTCCCTCTGATGTTTCCATTAAACAAGAGACTAATAAGTTCTATTTCACATACGTTTTGGAGAGAAGGGGCTTTTTTCATAACACCCTTTCATGAATGCAATACCTGTTGTGTCTTTTTCTGAATGTGCTATCATAGGCATTAGCATTTGTTGTGCTGACAGAGGTCTGTAGGTCACTTGATGGGGCTATTGGGACACCCAGTCCTGGGTAAATTGGTTACTGTCTTGAACACACCCTCACTGTTTATGAGGGATTTGATGCACTATATTTTGCCATGTAGTAAGGTGTCTGTTGTGATGTTCTCTTACCATGTTTTGACACCACTAAACCTATTGTTTATTGTGTTGAAAAGTATGAATCTGGAGACAAGCAGGTTTGTTTTATTTACTTTTCTTCATTTTAATGCAACATAAGGAAAACATGAAAGAATCAAACAGCTCACTACTTGTATGACATTCAACTGCAAACCTATATTCAAAAATATATCATATGAAACCAATTGGGATACTTTTGCCCTAATTACAAGAGATTTCTATTTTAATATATTTATATAATATAATTAAGATATTTATCCTTTGGCAACATAACGTTGTGGGTATTTTATTTGTTCCTAAAGATTTTTTTCATGTTGCAGTAATAACACTTGTTCTGTTTTCACACTAATACTACATATTAATCAGAGGAAATACACAAAAAATATGTCTTTGTAACCTCTGACTGTTAGGAGGAGAATGACCTCTCAATAGGGGGTTATGAAAGAAATGTGTCTATTATTTTCCTTTTAGCCTGTTTCACTTTCACCCCAGACGTAATTACATTTAGTGTAAGCATGAATGTCTCTCTACTTCTGTCCTATGTATTTTTAAACACTGGAATAAAAAGAAAAATAATGCAAACAACTTCAGCTAGTATAAACGGACAGATGTTTATTGCTTTTACCAGACTCAAATGTTAAATTACTCTGTTTATTGTAAATTTATTGGTAAAAAGGGGTTTTGGTGTGTTTCTAGTTGGACCTATGGTATGTTATCCTGAATGGCACAGTAGAGATAAGTTATGGAGACGGCCGAACCGAAATCCTTTGCATGGGGAACAGCTTTGGAATCTCTGCCTCCATGGTGAAGCAATGTATGAATGGAGAGGTGCGCACAAAAGGGGACGACTGCCAGGTAAATCTTATTCATGGATCAGTACTCATTCACTTAGTGGTTCATTATTTGCTGCCAAATTGTGATTTCACTTGAGAAATAGTCCACACACTGCCTCAGTCAACTCTATTCATTGTGGTGCCAGTTATAGAATTTCTTTATATTTTGCATGAAAAGAAATGAAACTTATGTATCTTGTTTACATACAAGGGCTGGTCATAAAATGTATATTATTGTATGTATGTTCATGAACATTTCTTCTTTTTTTAAAAAACCCTGTGGTACAGTTCCGCATAATGCCACTAGAGGGACAAAACCAAAATGGCAAATTGGGTTATGAAATTCTTCCTCATCCCCTCTACTCACCCAGTGACTTCTTCCTCTTCCATTACTTGAAGAAACTGTGTTTGTGTGAAAGTTATCCACACAGTAGCCCCCTCCCTCCTCCTCTCCCCTTACGTCTTAGTTCAGCTTCATACACACACGCACACAAACACACACACACTAACAGAAAAACTGCTATGACAGGATTTTTTTCAATGGTAAAGTGCTGGTTAATTTGTAAAATTTTTACATGAATATTTTGGGTTGTGGGGTGCATCATCTGAGTTTACATTATTTCTTATGGGGAAATTTGCTTTTGATATACTTCCGGAAACAAATTATGCTCGCAATCCAAGGTTTAACTGTATATATGTTCCTTATGTCTTATACATTATGGAAAATTCAGCATTTCATTCATACACTAAGACAAATGTTTTCCCACATTCACAACTATTCAACTTCAGAGGTTCCTTTAAACCAACCTGTCACAGAAGTACACAAGCACGGGCACAAACAAACACACTCTTTTAAACATATGGGCTAGAAATGACCCACTTTTAACATTTTGCTCAGGAAAAGGGTGCATCTGTGCAGAAACTTCAGTTTCTGCAGAAATTATATCTAGTTATTATTATTATTATTATTATTATTATTATTAATAATGTATTGTAACGGGTTCGACCCTATGTGCAATGGCGGCACCATGAAGCATGGACACGAGGCGAGGTCTTAAAGAGAAAAAGGATAATTTTATTTAGGTAAAAATGGGGAAAGAAAGGGTTAAAGGAGGGAGGATGGAACGAAAGGGAAGGAAAGAAGTTCCTGCACGCTCCCTCAACAGTTCTTCTCCTGCTGTCGATGGCCGGCCTGGCCCCTCCCAGCTCTCTCTGGGCGCGGCCTCAGGCGGGAGTCCTCGCTGACGTCCGTTGGCTGGGCGGCTTTCCCGGCTGGGATCGGGGGTCTTAACGCTGTCCTCCTCGCGGCCTTTTCCTCTTCGGCGGTGGGGACGCGAAGGCGGCTCGGCTCTGTTCTTCCTCACGCTGTCCTCAGGAATTCCACTGTCCTTTGGGGTGCGTCATATCGGCCCACTCGCACGCCACTCTCTTATGCTCCTCCACATTACGTACTTCCCGGACCCCGGACTAAACTCCGCGCCTTGCTTTTATAATGAGGAGCAAGCCCGAGATCCTATTAACGTTAATCATTGTCAGCCGGCCCGAATAGGCGGCCCCGTCCCTTCGCATACCTGCAGAAGGGGTGCCACCTACCTAGGGAGCCTACGAAGTAAGTGAGGGGTGATAATAGATTTGGGCGCACGCCCATCACAGACGCACGCCGTGATAGTATATTTTCCAGTGCACTTCTGTAAGATACCAATATTAGTGATTTTGAAGGATATTGTTATATTTTTACAGGGTCATTCAAATACATTATCCACAATTCGTCCTCCAATTTGTCCATAGATTTAAAAAAAATATATATATACATTGGTGCATTGATGGGAATTTCAGTCATTCACATTGCAGACATAAGTGTATATTAAAGCAGGCATATACATGATAAACTGGAAAACAAAGGACTGGCAATGTGAAAATCTTAAGACTAGAAATTACAGTGGATATCTAGATGCACACAAACAACACGTTGCACCAAACTTGAAATGTAATCTGTAAAATGTAATCTGAAACATGCACTAATATACGCGCACATGCACACAGAGAAGCTAATGATTTTTGTGGGTATTAAGATTTTTAGATGTAGTTGGACTAGATTTTTTTTCTTAACCTCAATTAATGATTTTACCTTGTACACAGTTGAACAATGGGACATCTAAAACAATTCAAATTGCTTGCCTATGCTTGATGACTATATGTTGTAAACTGACAGCTTCCTATTATTGACTTACTCAAAAAAAATATATATATAAAATCAGTAGCTTTTAACATAAGTCAAGTATGATGGCACCTCTGTTATGTTTTGATTGAGGCTATGTCATTGTTAATGCCCCACCAAAATCAATATGAGCCACTGCAGGCAGATGCAGAACTACAGCCATAAAGCAATGTCATTAAAAACACATGGAGTGAATGCAAAAAAGGCAAAAATGTAGTGAACTAGCAATTTACATTGGTAAATTATAGCATAGTTCATTCAGATAAAAATTGGTTAACGCGACTTCCATTGTCCAATGTCCAGAAGCACCTTCCTCTAATAATGTCCTCACAGTCAGATCTGGAGTTTTGGAAAATGGTATAATGTGATCACAATTTCAAAGATAATTTTTTGTTTAATTACTGACTTTTGTGCATTAGAGTGCAGGAGGCCACAAAAAAAAAAAAAAAAAAAAACCCTGCAATTATGCAAGCATTTTAGAATTGTATTATGGCAAATCAGATTTCAGTTTATTCATGATGAGAGAATCAATTGTGGTCCTTAAAAATTTTCTTTAAGCTGTGAAAAATTGTTCCTGTGACGTGCTTCATTACAAATTCACAAGGATATCTTGTGTTCTTTTGATTTAGCTGGTGTGCATCACCCAGGAAGACTACTGGCGCATCCTCAACCATGTTGAGAAAAACATGCACAAGGTAGAGGAAGAAGGTGAGATTGTCATGGTTAAAGAGCACCGTGAGCTAGATCGCAGTGGCACTTGCAAGGGCCACATTGTCATCAAGGTGAGACTTTTTTTATGATTTAAATATTACTACCCAAAATGCCTTGATTTTTAAGCAATTTAGACTTTAAAGACTTTACTTTTATTTATGAGTTTAGTCAGTTATTCTTAGTTGCTGTGTAAGCTTCTGGACACATTTTCTGAAAGTTTAATGCAATACTGTAGCACATTAACACTTTATTACCCTTTTAAAAAAACAATTTTTTAAAAGTTTTTTTCTTTCGTAGATGTCTATCTTCATGTATGTGATAATGTCTGAACTAGCTGCATTAATCCCTGTCCCTGCTCTAGTCACAGGTGGAAAACAATTACTGACTAATATGATTTTGACCAATATGATTTTCAACAATCGATTTTACAAGCTTTTGAATATGTATAATTATACTCATAGGACAAAGAAAAGACTCCTTCATTCTTTTCCTTTTTTTATCAAGACCATTGTGTTTTCTCCAACTTCTATTAACAAACAAACAAACAAAAAAAACTCAGTTGACAACAAACACATCAGAAGTTTTCTCCTAAGAGTAAACCAACATTTATAATGCCAGGCAGGAAAATATAAGCACCTACTAAAATTCAGGAATATGTAGATCCACCTTGTAGATTCCAGTCTGTAGGATATGGAGGAAGCAGAGCTCTGTGGTCAAATTTAATTCTTTACATGTTTTTTTCTGTGCACAAAAACCAACAGAAAAGGGACTGGCCATAGCTCATGGGTCCTGCCCTTTTTAATTTGGCTTGAACCTGGCCAGGCACCCCTTTTTTTATATACTTACACAAAAAGACACAAAAACTTGAGGAGACTGCAACAGCAGCACTGCAAAAAGTTTTAGTGTAATGCTCTATCAGGTCCATGTAATTGGATACTAGAAAAAACCCACTAGAAAAAACCCATTAGAAAATTCCCATACACAAACTAAAACAAAGCGATGTGAAAGAAATTCGAAATATCTGTCATAAGATCTCACGTAAGACTTTGACATTCATATTCAAACACCTTAGTTTTTTTCTTCTTTAGCCATCAGTATATAGATTTGCTTGTGCTTTGGATCATGGTCCTGTTGCATGGCCCAACCCTGATCCAGATTAAGCTGTTGGACAGATGGCCTTTTTCGTACAAAACATTCTTGTATGAAATTACAAATCACCCCTCCACCCCATGCTTGACCCTTGGTATGAGGAGTTTTATGTTTTCACAAAACATGTACCTGTGCATGATCACCAAAACTCTCCAGCTTTGGTCTAATCACTCCAAAAGACATTGTTCCAGAATTTGTATGGTTTGTTGACATGCAGTTCTTCAACCATTCCTCATCACACTACATTTTACTGAATATTAGTAATTTACATGATTTATTTAAAACAAGATAGTTAGCCCCTGCCATAGTAACTTGCTACTTATTTTACGTTACCAAGCAGACACCAGAGAAAAACATTGGCTGATGCTAAAATGTTAGCAGTTGACAGTGATGATACAAAGTTTGAGTCTGACTGATCTGATGAGCTTTGCTTTATTTTGCCAGACTATGAGTGTGCTATGCATGCAAACTGTAAGACTGAAAAATATAAAGGGACACTTCATAGCTCTTCACCGAAACGTTGATGATAACTATATGGAATGTATGTATGGTATTACTGTATTATATTGTATGATTCAGGGCACTCCAGAAAGGTTGATTATGCACTTGGTGGAAGAGCCTTCAGTTGTGGATCCGACCTACATTGAAGATTTCCTCCTCACTTACCGCACTTTCCTTTCCAGCCCCATGGAAGTGAGCAGTAAGCTACTAGAATGGTTCAAAGTGGATAATCTGAGAGACACGGTGTGTATGTGTGTCAGCATGTTTCTATGTCAATGTGACTGCCAATAGCTGCCACTAACAAATAGTTTCTTTCTTTTCCAAAAGTGGTTTTACTTGACTTCCTTTTGGCATTGCAGACTGCGTACTTTTTACATAACAGTTTTATTATCAGTTTTATAACAGTTAAATATAAAAATACAGTTTAGACAGATTTAAAAATCTGATTTATGTCTTGACATGTCTTCTGCTTTATGCAGGTTACACGTATAGTGTTGTTATGGGTGAACAATCACTTTAATGATTTTGAAGGAAACCCCTCAATGACACAATTTCTGGAAGACTTTGCAAAGTTGCTGGATGAAGAGGTGAGACTTACTGTTACTAATAAAATTGGTGCAATCTTTAATGATAACTTGATGAAGAAGAGCTAGCAAACAAACAAACAAACAAAAAAAATGTTGGACCACGTTAAACTGTCACAGTACTGACCAAACATGTTTCTTCCTTACTTACCCACAGAAAATGAATGGTCATTTGCGCTTACTGAACATGGCCTCAGCAGCTAAAGCCAAGTTGCGGCAGGTGGTGCTGCAGAAAGCAAACAGAGACTCACCACTGCCCTTTAGCCTGCTAGGCGGCAGAGAGAGGGGCTTTGGCATCTTCATAGACAATGTGACAGAGGACAGCAAGGCCACTGAGGCTGGACTCAAAAGAGGAGATCAGGTAAATTGGTTTTTCACAAAAAGGTATTGTTGACGAACCAAATACAGTGGAACCTTGGATTGTGAGCAACTTGTTCTGCAAGTATTTTGCAAGATGAGGTTTTGACATACAAGTAGCACGCATACACTTTGTCTGCCGCAGTGTTAATTTCGTCAACAAAAATAATGACGGAAAAAATTAATTGACGACCTTTTTCCTATGACCAAGATGAGACGATAACGAGACGTCACGGATATCAATGAACAGTGACAGTGATGAAATCAGCATGCAATATTGTTGAAAAAAAGAAGAGACTAAAATAAAAACTAATAAAACATCTGTCTTTATTTTCATCAACATTTAATTTGTGTCACAATCCGCGGCAATACAGTGTTCATTCATTATGGCATGAGTATAATGTGTATTTTATTTAATAGCTAAACCATTGCCAAACCCATTAAGCTAATAGGCTGGCAAATGATTGTGACCCATTGATATCCCTACAACAGTCCAAGTGTGTAAATTCATATATATTTCTTTTTTTTTTTTTAATATATATATCTCATTTTTACTGTGCATAAGTATTAGCATCAGTATTAAAGTTTAAACAAGTACTTTCAAGTTTGTCCATATAGTATTTTTATTATGTTCTTTTATTTCCATTGTTCACAAAGAACTGATTTAAAAGACAGTTTCAAAACACTGTATTGTCCATACTGCTCTTATTATTTTGTAGTTAAAAGAAAAAAGAGTCTTGGACATGCAGCAGTTGTTGTAAAGAAAAAAGTTAAAAAGGCTGTAGCAGTGCGGGAGATAAATCTGAAATGACAAATTCATTGTCACATTTCCGTGAGGCAAAAGCAAGTGTCATTAGAGAGGTTGCTTGTTAAAAAACTTTGCAGACAGAGCAGTGATCCTGTTAGTGTACTGTATGTGTGTGTGTGTGTGTGTGCGTGTGAAAGTCATCCTACACAGTACCTCCCCCCTCCTCCTTTCCTCTCTCGTCTTACTTCAGCCACGATTCTCTTCAAGGGTAAAGTGCAAGTTAATTGTTGTTTTATTTTTACTTTATATTTTGTATTAATTACTTTGATATACAAGCACCTATAAATTAACAAATTATGCTCACAATCCAAGGCTTAACTGTACAGTTATGGGTGTTTTTGTTTATATAATTTCCTTTTTTCTCAGATGTTTTTTTTTTCCTTCAAATGTTTCTTTTTTATACATTTGTTTTGTAAGTTTATTGTATGCTAATTTTATAGTATGAATTTGTTGTACTTTTTTTGTTATAATAATGTTAGTGTGTGAACATGTCTGTACATATGCAACACAATGTAATTATGTGAAGAGGATTTATTTATTTTTGTTCAGTATTTGTATGTAGAATGCAACAAATTTGTCCTGCTCTCGCCCACCGTCTGATTGCATGTGTGTGTCTTTTTCAGATAATAGAGATTAATGGCCAAAATTTTGAAAACATATCTTACTCCAAAGCTATGGACATTCTAAGGAACAATACTCACCTTTCTCTCACTGTAAAGACAAATATCTTTGGTATGTTTAACGCAAGAAACTCCAATCACATTACAAAAAATGAGTTTGCTCTTTTAGTATTTTCTAATGTGTGGATTTATTCTTGCTCTAGTCTTTAAAGAGCTTCAAAACAGCCTGAGGCATGATAAGAAGAACGGAGCCTCCCACTTTCCCAAATTTCATGAGAAGAAGGGCAACCGCTTCTCCATTGCTGAGTTGCCAGGTGATATGGAACTTCCTACGGACAGCAAGAGTCACAAGAAAATGAAGGCCCACACAGTGTCAGCTGGATGCAACAAGATCCGCAAGATGCTGGAGAAGACCAGGTTTAGCATTCTGCCTACTAAACCCTTCAGGTATAGTTTAAGTTGTTAAAAATTCAATTTACTTTTTAATCTTATAGGGGGAAAAAGTATTAAAAAGTATTGAGCAATTTCCCTCTGGGATTAATAAAGTTCTTTGAATCTTGAATCTTGAAAAGACCTTTAGCACTCTAAAAAAAAAAATGCTTCTGATACTTGTTAGTTTTCCAAGTCAGATTTTATAAAAAATCTTTGCTTGGTTTACGAGTACCGAGTATTTATTACACATAAATAAATAAATAAATAT
>JAQMYG010000011.1:16128625-16140385 GCA_030014215.1 Clariallabes teugelsi
GTTGTCTGGCTACACTCTCCCCTACCAACACTTTGCAGTCACTGATCTCTTTCAGATTACAACATCGACACAAGATGTAGTCCACTTGAGTGCTTCTGCCTCCACTCTTATATGTCTGCTGGGCGTCACATGATCACAACTGAGCCAATGGTTCTTCTCTCTCTCAAGCTGTGGGGTTGTGAGTAATCATCTCCCATGCTCAGTCTCAGTGCTCAGTCACTCGTATAGTCAACATCCGTGTGCACATGTACTGTTCACTGTAACATTGTGACCACATGTGCGCGTGTGTGGAAAGCATTTTTTTGTGTGTGTCCAAGTGTAGTGACTGTTCTTTAGTAACTGTACTGCAACAGCAGCCTCCATAAAGAAAAAAAAAAGTTAAAAAGGCTGTAGCAGTGCGGGAGATGAATCTGTTTAGAGGTGTGATTCCGTTAGTGTGCTACTAATCTAATGCTACAATCTTCCACATTGGAGTGCTACCTAATAATATACAGTACACCTATCACAGATTAATAATAACTTTATGATGAAGGAAAATGACTAAACATCCTGAACGAACTGAACCTTGGCCATGATAAGCATTTAAATGCCTTAGTTGGGGATTTGTTTATATAATTTCAGGCAGATTTGGCATGGATAGATTCTGCTTGCTGTTATTAGAAGAAGAAACTAAGGCATTCTACACAGAAAATATGAAAATGAAAAGAAAACGCTAAACTGTTGATTGCTTTTCTAAAAAAGAATCATTGAAACAGTGTTCGCACAACATCCAAATCGCATCATGTCCTATTTCACAGGACGTATTGCAGACATTAAGTGATGCTTGCCCATAGTTTCTGAATGCTAGAATGACTTCAATGGAAAGAAGAAACCACTAAAGAAAGAAGAAGAAACCACGAAATGCATTAAGTTTACTCTTGGCAGTGACTCTTTTGCCAGCAGGTTATGTTTATGGTATTCAGCATGCAAGTCAGTGTCCAGAGTGACTCATTTATCTCATTACACATCTGTGCAGTTGAGGGTTGAGGACCTTGCTCAAGGCCCAACAGTGGTAATTCAGTGGTGCTAGGGTGCTAGGGTTTGAACCCTCCGGTAGTCCAATGTCTTAACCACTAAGCTCCTTTACTGATTACCTGAAAGTCAGAAGTGACACGATTTTCTGTTTACTTTCTGTTTGCTCTGAAATCTGCTGTGGTTTGTCTATATCATGTTAATTCAAAGCTTCTTTAAAGAAGAATATGCATCAGTTGTCGAGTTAAATGATTTTTCATAGACAATCTTGGGTGCCAAAGAAAAATACATTTGTGATCATTGATCAGTACTTGTTTGTGCTGTGATACACAGCAGGCAACTTGGATTCAAGCCACCAAAAGTCTCCTTCACATTCCAACATACTCATCAATTGCCCAGTAGACTGCATGCATTCAAGAACAAAGGCCAGAAGTCAAATGCAGTCACTTCACACTGCCGCAGAAACCTGTAAGCCCTCCACAAGGTAAAGCACCTTTCTCCGTATAAATCTCATGCTCTCTCAGTTTTTATTTATAACCTGCTTTAATGCTGAATGATAAATATTGTATTGCCAAACCTTTCATGTTATGTTGCATGTCATAACATTTAGCATTAGATCTGCAAAAGCTTATACAGTATACTGTATATAGTGTATGAAAACTGTTGAGAATGTGCACTACATTTCTCAAGTTGTAAATCAGTCAGAATTCAAAATAATAACAAGGGACCCAGCGAAGAGTCAGATTTAAAAGTATAGCAAGTTGATTATATGCATGCAAGGGTTAAATAGGATGTTGTATGCAATAATGCTTTAATCATTAATGATTTCTGTCTCCAGAGTATGTTTGGCATCATGTCTAATTTGGCCAGGCTTAGTCTGACACATGTATAAACACAATCAACTTAAATACAGACACCTTCTGGGACCTGTCCACAATAAGGCTGACAAACCACAATAGGAGGGTGCCTATTTAGTAATTCTTCACACAAGAAGGTCATAATCATATACCGAAAATAACACTTTTACATGTCACAAAGTTACAGTTAGTCATAATGATAAAACCAAAATTAACATAATCGAATAAACAAAAAAGACAAGTAAAACATCCCACACTAAAAAAACAATTAGTAGGGTATGTAAATAACACTATTTACATACTATTTACATGTAAACACTATTTACATACATACTATTTACACGTCTATATTAGTGTGTCTTGGTCCTTCACACTACTTGAACTGCATCAACACTGTCTCACATTGACATGGTTTAATGGATTGACCTACACAAATAGTAATTTAATTAATGGAAATGGTTGGAAATCAGCCATATTTTTAGTCTGAACTACAGGAAGCAGTTGTTTACATAGGGTTTCCCTATGCTATATAGTTTTTTTGCCGACCATTGCCAGATAAATAAACAAATGCCAGAAAAACAGAATTGTTCTGTATGTGGGATTTTTATGCTCTTTTTTTAATATTATTAACAAATGTTGATTTTTATGTAGTCTGCCCTATGTGAGCATCCATTAAAACTGAGATTAAAAAAATATTTCCGTATTAATCTTTTTATTATCATTATTATTTAATTAATTTAAGCTGATTTTGTTTTTAATATTCATTTTCCTTGAGTTGACCATTGATGTCATTGTCTTATTAGTTTGTCCATGGTGAGGAACTTGGTGACGCAGGCCTCAAATTTTACTTCCTCGACCAGCGTAGAGGAGCTAACTTTGCCTGTTTCAGAGGTGGCTGACAGTGGCCGAGGAAGCTGGACATCATGCTCCAGCAACTCTCATGACAATCTACAAGTTCAACGCATGTCAGATATGATGAACCTCAAGCATCCTCAGAATGCTGACAATATAACAGATGTGGATAATCTTCAGACTATAAACAGACATTTGAGGCATGATCCAGAGCTTAGTCAATCCAAACAGAGCTGGACTTCTTTCAGCTCAGTCTCAGACAAGAATAAGGAAAACTGTGGCACCATTAAACATGGAGAGACAGTCAGTGAGCAACAAAGCACAGATACTGCATATAAAATGGTCACCTCCACCACAGAGAAAGGTCTCATAGGTGAGTTACTTATAACAAGTATACAAATTTAACAAGATGATTTTTCACAGATGCAACAAACAGCAAATTCTTTTGTGCATTTCAATAATCACTTTCCTACCTGATGTTACAGGTACAAAGTACTTGTCAAGTACAGTAAGCATAAAATTGTGTGCATGGCTGAAATACATTTTTGGGAGCACATTGACACAGCAGGTAGAATTGATGCCTCACATTAATATAAATTTTTCCCTAGTCCGCAAACCAGAGGTGGTGATGGCAAGGAAAAATCTCCTGAGGCGACTAGTAGAACAAATATTGAGTGTAACCAAACTCAAAAGGGAGCCTATCCTCATCTGAGTGATACCTGATAGTCTAAATCATTGTGAATGGGTGTGTGTTGAAGTAACTTAATTTTGAATATCATTAGAGTTTTAGGCTTGAGGCTGTTTTCACACTTGGTCCCTTGCAGCCTTCAAAATTAGTTCAGAGCATTTGGTCAGAAATTTTTGTTTTTATATGAACATTCCAAACAAACTCAGACCCCTCTGAAACAAACTGAACTTAGACCATCTCAGGAGGTCTGGATCATGGTCATGGTTCACTTAACCTGTGCAATATGAACAAATGAGCCAATGGTTCTTCTCTCTCTTGCGCTGTGTGATTGTGGTTAATTTTCTCCTATGCTCAGTCTCAGTTCGCGTGTCACTCATATAAACAATATCTTCATGTGTTAAAATGCCCCAGTCAAGTTCAGACCTAAATCCAATTGAGAATCCAATGCAAGACTTGAAAGTTGCTGTTCATAGATGCTCTCCATCCAAACTAAGTTGGCCAAGTCATTCTAGCTGGTAAAAATGACTGCTCTGATTTATTTTTTTTTTAAACCACAAAAGACACACAGCAGCAGACGTGTGGGTAGTAACGAGTTACATTTTCTCCATTACATTTACTTAAGTAACTTTTTGAATAAAATGTAATTCTATGAGAGTAGTTTTACTGCACCATACTTTTTACTTTTACTTGAGTAGATTTGCAAAGAAGAAACGCTACTCTTACTCCGCTACATTCGGCTACACTTGATTTGTTACTTTTCTAACAATTTATTCTACACATTAGATATTCTTTATTTTTGCCAGAGAAATGCAGCTGGTGGAGCTACCATGTCCATCAGACATAGCAACAATTATCACATGACTCGTTTGGATGATGGACGTTTGACCAGTCATCCGCAATAACAATAACAACATTTGGTCAAATCTTCAGCCGCGGTAAACAGCGAAGGAAATATTTTGCGGTTAGTTTAGCTGTTTTATTTAATGTCGCAATGTTAACATATATAATTAGCAAATAAGCTAGAGGGTAAAAAATATATGTTTCTTACAGTTGTTCTACCGGACACAGTTTATGATAAAGTGAGACCTCTTGTGCACATGTTATTCTCTATCTGCTGAGCCATCTGTAGGGCAACTGAATATACAGTATATCTTACACTGGAAATAGTTTACACTGTCCTAGCATACATATGTCACCTACAGTAGGTATTTGTTTCAAAAGCTTTATGTTGTGAAAAAGGGAGATTAGAAAATTAGTTTTCTTGTTCCTTAATTTGCTATTTTGTAAAGATATTTAGTTTTATTAATTTATTTTATTTATTTTATTTATTTATTTTATCATTTGGAAATGTCAGAATTTGTACATTATTTTATCATTTTGTTCAATAAATAAATAAATAAATAAATCTGACATTATAATGAAACAGTTACTCAGTACTTGAGTAGTCTTTTCACCAAATAGTTTTTACTCTTTACTTGAGTAATATTATTTTGAAGTACGGCTACTCTTACTTGAGTAAAATTTTTGACTACTCTACCCACCTCTGCACAGCAGCTATAAATCTGATGCTGCCATCACTCATGCATATTGTGTGTTTTTTTTTATGTAAGTAGTTGTTACTTTTAAAACAGTTAAATTAATTCATGTGCGCAATGTTTTATTTTTTGTTTTTCTTTTCTTTTCTCTCCTGTCTCCCCTCTTGACATGTATTGATATACATGTATCTCCCTTCCTTAGTGTATTGTGTAACATCGACATGCAAAGATGATAGGTACAGGGCTCCGCCTCCTACCCCACCTGGTTATCAAGGGCTGTCATTGGGAAACATGCAGGCACAAGAGGGCGCTGCTCTGCACCCATCCTACGTAAAGCCACCCAACTATAGTGTGGCATTGCAAAGATCCAAGATGTTGGGTGACACATGGAGAATGACAGCTGGACATCAAGCCATCTTCAACAGGCCTGCAATTGTAGTACCTCATGCTGTAGCTAATAGTGAGGACGGTATGTTTTCAACAACCCCTGGCAAAAAGTATGAAATCACCACTTTTGGAAAAATTTTATTTATTTCATTGGGGAGAGGAAAAAAACTAGGCACAGTCATACCACAAAACTATTTTCATTTAATATTCCAACCTTGTGGTTTTAAGAAACACTGAAAAAATTAAAAAGAAAGAAAACTGTAGTCATTTGCAACTGTTTTTGCAGATCATGCAGAGGAAAAAATATGGGATGACTTAGTTCGGAACAAAATATTATGGAATCATGAAACACCACCTTTGGCTTTTATGGATTCAACTATTGACAAACATCAATCTGGCTTCAACTTTCTGTTATTGCAGTTGCCATAGCAGCTTTGAAGGTTGGAGCCTTGTCATGGACCATTTTCTTTAATTCCCACCATAGATTAGGTCCCGAATATTTGCAAGCCATGTCATTGACATTATATGTTTTTTTTAAGGAAAGTTTTCTCGACTTTTGGATTATCCAGAAAAATGTCATCACCACCAAACATTTTTGGAATAAGAAAAGTGTATAAAATCTCAATATAAACGTGTGCATTTATTGATGATGTAATGACTGTCATCTCCCGTGTATCTTTACCTGACAACCCCATATCATCATTGATTGTGGACATTTGCATGTTTTCTTCATCTTTATATACTGTATTTCTTTGGAATGGCACCAAACAAAAGTTCAGTCCCTGCCCAATGCAAATTCATGATTCATCACTGAATATCACTTTCATCCGATCATCCACAGTCCATGATTGCGTTTCTTTAGCTCACTATAACCTTTTTTTTGTTTGTTTGTTTAGTTGGTGATGGTTTTCATATGATGGTTTTCAGTTGGCTTTTCTATATGTAAATCCCATTTCCTTTAGGTGATGTTGTGATGTTTCTGCCTATTTGTTCCTCTGCAAAGTATATGGTGATTCCATATTGTTTTCCTCAGAATTGGGTGATTCAATATTGTTTCCTCTCCTTGATCTGCAAAAGAAATTGCAATTGATTATAGTTTTCTTAAAGCCGGAAGGTTGCAAATGTCTATGATTAGTTTTTTTTCTACACAATTTAACAATTTAATTAACATTACCAACAAGTAATTCCATATTTCCTGCCAGGGTTGTAATTCCAAATATGTTCTGTCATAATTTCATTGTCTTCAGTATTAATATTCAATGTTGAAAACAATAAAAATAAATAAAACCCGTTGAATAAGATGATGTGTCCAAACAAAAGTTTGGTCTGGTATATTCAAAGTATTGATAATATTGATATATTGTATTTTGGTTTTTTACTTCTTTTGCAGATGAGCAAGTATCAGCAGTGTGACTCCAGTCAAAAATGTATGAAACAAAGGCCAGCTGAAATCACTAACCAACAACCCCAGTTTTACCTCGTTAAAAGCTTTTCAAGATGTGTGTGCTGTCATAGCAGGGGCATTGTATAGTTGTTTAAATTTTCCTCTTCAGAGATAAAATGTGTTTAATTTATTTTTCAAATCTATTTTTAAGATTTGTTTCAGGATTTTTGCATGATGGAGGTCTGCAATGCAAGTTAATATTTTAGGCTCATTCACAATATCATTTTATGTTTAATTTTGTTCTTGAATGCCTCACCTGCATCATAAGGTGCATCATAATTCTGGATAAATTATCTTCATGTCTGTATGTCTGTGCTTGATTTTTCTGGACATATCCTTAATATTGCCTTACCACTAATAGCATCTCAGGCATTAATGAACACCATCTCATTATGTAGTTGCTTAAACTGCTTCATGCACCGCTGACTGTAGATAAGCTTTAGAAGTTTATAAAGCTGTAAACTGTACTGCATTATCTGCATTTTTGCAGTCTGCAGTGGCACTGTAAAATTCTGTAAAGTGTGTAAAAATGTTAAGCTTTAAGATAATTGATTCTCTGAGTGCATTTTTGTTCCTTAATTTTTTTTTTTATTTCTGCCAGGCTGCCAGCTCACCACTCTATATTACCCATGCAGACATGTGCTGTGCCCAGGGCAGTATTGATGAGTCTTTAAAAAATAATTATTTATAATTATTTTTATAAATATATTAACGCCATTGAATGTGTTTTTTACTTAATGAATCAAATAATTAAATGCAGCCCCACCTAAAACTATTGTCACTATTTTTGTTGTTTTTACCTTAAACTGAAGATTAAAGTAATTATAAATATGACACAGTAGATCAAATTCAGATCTACTGTCTCATATTCATAATTACTTTAATCTTTCATTTTCTGATATTTGCATCTTAAATTACTTAGAATATTGCATCTTTGGTGGCAGACCACCAGACTTTAGGTGAGCAAAAGTATTGTATTACATAGTATAAAAGTGGATTACAGTCAGTAACTAAGTATTCTTAAGTATTCAGTTGCAGAATGTAATTTAATATTTAGTTAGGTTAATGCTACGTTGATGCAGTTACTACAAGCAAGTTGATGCTGGGTTGCAGTGCAATTTTAATATTATGTGTTTTTTTGTAAAAACAATAAAAATCATCTAATTGTAGCGGGTCTTAGTCAAATACAACCTTAGACAAACAAAAACGTTTTTTTTTTTTTATTGTGCAATTATTTATTTATCTCCCCTTAAGTTGCAGCTGATCATCAGCAGCAATGTGTAGACCTCTATAAAAGAAGTTGTTTAAGCCGTTTGCTGGTCTAATGCATTCAGGTGCGGTTAACACAATGACAAGAAGACATAAGCAGTGATCTTAGAGAAGCATTTGTTGCTTCTAGAAGTCTCGAAGTTCTTCATCATTCTAGAAGGGGTTATACAATGGAGTTGGTCATTCTACAGTGAGAAAGATTATTCACAAATGGAAAGCTTAAGACAGATGCCAATCTTCTTAGGAGTGGCTGTCCCAGCACTTTCACCCCAATGCCAGACTGTGCATTGCTCAGAGAAATACAAAAAGAGCCCAAGAGCTGCATGTCAGACCCCACAGGCCTCATTGAGCAAGTTTTTCTTTTTTTTTTTTTTTTTTTGTTTTTTTTTTTACATTTTTATTATTATTATTATTTTGTCACAAGAAAAGACAACACATTGTAGATAAGCAAAACAACAAATACAAGACAAATAAAAAGGAAAAAAAAAACAACGATAAAAAAGATCAAACTAAGGCCATGTCCATATGTAGCTGGGTATTTTTAAAAACAGATTTTTCTTTTCTTTTTTTTTCCTTTTTTTAAAATAATTCTGTCCACACGACTACGACTATGTTTTAAAAATATTTTTGTCCACATGAAAATGCAAAACGCTCTGTTAAGTGCTGTTAGGAGCATCCCTAATCAACAGGGGGTCAATCAGAAGCCTAGACAAAACGTCATTACCGGTTACATTTTTAGAAGTCAGATGGGTCTGTGTCATCAGAGTTTTGTATGTAGCAGCAGTGAGCTTCATAGTACATTCAGACACCTCTGTTCATTAACGTAATGTGTAACTGCGCATGTATGTACACGCATGTAAAAAGTCCAGTAAGCAATGTTAACACAGTCGCTAGTTTACTGTATTTACGTACTCAGTGGTAGGTGTTTCGCCTTCCATGTGGAAGGCCCGGGTTCGATTCCCAGCCAGTGCCCAAACCCCCCAGACACTGGATGCAGTGCCGGTCCCAAGCCCGGATAGAATGGGAGGGTTGCGTCAGGAAGGGCATCCGGCGTAAAACCTGTGGGACCCCTTGCCGGGAGCAGCCGAAAGACTAACAACAACGTACAGTAAACTTGCGACTGTGTTAACATTGCACATTGCACAGAATATTCTCATAAACAAAGCTGATGTTAAGGAGACTAGCACAAAGACATTGACATCATCAGCACACAAGGTGGTGCTAACGAGCCAAAATCTCTGTTTCCCCTGTCCACACAACAACACTTTTGGAAAATCTTCACTTTGGAAAGAAAGTACAGTAAAAAAGAGAAAAGCTCCACAGGGTCAATGTACATGACTGGGCTGCTATAGCCAAACCTTTGGTCACTCGTGCCAATGGCAAACGTCAGTTTCAATGGTGCCAACAGCGAAAATCTTGGGCAGTGGACAATGTGAAACATGTATTGTTCTCTGATGAGTCCACCTTCACTGTCTTTCCCACATCTGAGAGTGTTACGGTGTGGAGAAGCCCCAAAGAAGCGTACCACCCAAACTGTTGCATGCCCACAGCAAATGTGAGGCGATCTGTCCAAAGCTAAAGCTTGGTTGAAATTGGGATCATGCAACAGGACAATGAGTCCAAGTAGACCAGTAAAAATACTGTACATCATAATAGCTGAAAAATAAAAGAATCAAGGTTTTGAAATGGCCTAGTCAAAGTCCAGACCTTAGGAGAGTTGTGCATAAGCAAATGCCCAAAACCTCAATTAACTCAATGTTGTAAAAAAAAAAAAAAAAAAAAAGAAATAAGCCAAAATTCCTACACAATGTTTTGAGTGACTGATAAAGTCATAAAGTTTTAAAGTCATTAAGTTATTGCTACTAATGGTAGATCTACAAGCTGTTAAATCTGTTAACTTTTTTGTTAAATAAATAATAGTGCATAATATTTTGTTGATCATCTAAGGTTGCATTTATCTAATACAAAGATCCACTATGATCAGATGTTTTGTTTTTACACAACCACATAGAATTTTTAAAAAAAGGAGTACTAAACTTCAGTTTTCATGTATGTGTACTTTTCTTAAATAGTAATTTAAGTAATAGTATATAGTAATAGTATGTTAGTGAATAGTTTTTGTGTTTCCTCCACAATATCATACAACAAATATAAAAAATATGTGTGTGATTGTATGATTTGCCTTCCTTCACAAAACAGGTGTAGGTGCTCTTTTCCACAAACCCAGTAAAAATATAAAAAAAACTACTATTGTTTGATATTTATATATTTATATTCAGGGTGGTATTACAGTCTGATTTTCACTGACTTCTAAGGTGATTTGTGCTCCTTTTCTTATCCCTTGGGCTAGTTGTGCTGGTGCTCTAATAGGCACTTCTCATTGCCAAGCAGTTCTTTAGTCTAAAAAGCAGGTAGTGGTACAGTTTCTTGTGAAGTTTCCTACATCAAGAGTTCCTTCAGGTTTATTAAAATGCTCATATGCTTGGGTATAATCTATGCTATACCATTTGTGAATTTCTACTTTTCCCTGTTGCACTTCAATGTTTTTATTCATATTCCATGCACCAATTGGTGCAACACCAATCACCCAAATGTGGTCTTTCAAAATAGCAAGTATACATGGAGTTTCCTAAAAATGCCAAACATTCTGCAGAGCAATATGGTCTAAATACGTATCTTACTTAAATGACAAGGGTTTCTATTAAAGTCAGCACTTTTGAAGTACTGTAAACGTGTGTTCTATTAAAGTCAGCACACAATTGATAGTCATGTGGATTTGGAACTACTTTTACTTTATTTAAAGGTGATTTGTAACATAATAGGTAGTTTTATACCCACCTCTCTTGCTCTAAATACTGCCCATTTGTACCACTAGTTATGTCTCCATAAAGAGTTGAGAGAGTAGTTATCTATTATTTTCCATTACAATAAAATTTTCCATTTCATTTAAGTATCTTGGCATATTGTCAATGTATCATTAGATCTAGTTAATTGCTGCAAAATTAATTGCTGGGATGTCTGGTTGGAGCTGTGTATGGATGAGCTGACTACAATCTGATTTAGTACCAGGAATATGATTATCATTACACATGCTATCCACCTTTTTCATTTTTCTGCTTAATTTCCTCAACACCTCTCACATGGATTTCAAGACCTTGTACGTCATCACTGTCAGGTGGTGGGTCCTCTTCTTCTGCTCCTTTTTCCCTATATACTTTGGGGACTCTTGTGCAATGGTTTAAATGATATCATGTAGTTCTGCCTTCCACCTGGACCGCTGTTGGAGTGGCTGCTAAGACTTTGTAGGGCCTCTCCCTCCTAGGTTTGTGCCACTTCCTCCTGAACACTCACAGATATATCTGTTCTCCTTGAACAATTGGGCATGGAGTGTCTCTCGAGTTCCATTTGCAATTGTTCTAGCGGTGGGCCTTTATAGGGGCCTCAACAATATGGCACAGGCATGGGTCGACCCGTAAGCATTTCATGCGGGGTTAAGTGTGAATGTTTATTAATTTGTATGCGATAGCTCATTAGGGGATGGGCTAAAGCAACACCCCAGTTAAGTTTAGTACTAGCTCAAGTTTTGTTAAGTTTGGCTTTGAAAGTACCATTTATTCCCTCTACCATCCCTTGCAACTGCAGAGATGTTGAAGATGTCGGTAAGAACATCTGCCAGCTGTTCCGCACATTCTCTGAGCACTCTGCCTGGGATGTTGT
>JAQMYG010000011.1:16547825-16564217 GCA_030014215.1 Clariallabes teugelsi
ATATTTAATGTAACTGTCTGTACACAGAGTCTGCAGCATTTTTTATTTCTTATTTTATCATTACTAAAAAGTATCTGACAAGTAATATTCATGTTCAAAGGAAAGGATTTTGCTTGCCATTACTTGGCATTGTTTTTTCCCCAAAAAGGAATGAGTGTTAATGAACAGTTTCTGAGGACTTGTTAAATGCAGATTTACAGAATATAGTGTATTTGTTGTAATTTGATGCACTATGATTAAAAAAAACAAAAAACATTCGGCCCGCACATGGTCAAATTTCTTCTCATCCGGCCCTCACCCTAAAATGAGTTTGACACCCCTGGTTTAAGGCATGGTTTTAATACTGTGTTAATACTACCTTATGCTAGTTCAGATAAACTGCCTGGCCAAAAAAGTGGACAATTCAGAAAGCTCAAATTATTGGACTGCAATTACTGAGATTCGAAGTTTGAACAGGATTTAATTGTACAGGATTTATAACTCCACAACATATTATCAAAACCTGGAAAAATAGTGATAAAAAATCATGAATGGAGATCACTTAAACATTTGGTGACATAAGAGCATTTCCATACACAGACAATTTTGTACGATTGTGGTCGTAAGAAAAAAACAAAACTTGTTGATAAGGCTAATCAGAAAAAAAAGAATATGGTGCATAAAGATTTAATTTTGGAGCAATCATGATATGATATGCAGTTGCTTCAGTTCTTAGTCTGGTCTTGGCCCAGCAATGTTATGTGGCAATAAAATAGTCAGCTTAGGACCTGAATATACAGAATGACCAGGGCATCACATCAGTGGAGTTTTTCTTCCCTGATGGCACAACCATATTCCAGGATTCAAATTATGAAAGTGTGTTTCTGGGAGCATGAGGAATAATTTTTACACATGACCTGGTCACCCCACTGTGTCCAATAATGAAAGCTAAATGCGTTTATTTATTTATTTATTTATTTTTGACCATTTCATAATTATATTGAGAATAATTATGAATTTTAAGAGGTTCTGCAGTTCTGTACCAAAGAGTCTTTTTAGTGGCCCCATGAACCTGAGCAATTGACAATTCCAGGTACACCACATCTAAGAAAGTGAGAATCCACGGTTGAATATTCAGTGCCTGGGAGGATTCCCATCACATCATGGTGATCATCTTAGCAGCTGCCAGGCCTGCTAGTATAAAGTTTGTTTGAACGGGGTAGTATTCAGTTTTAACAGATCATTAAGGATCATGTCTGGAATAGTTACTGTGACTGATACTGAAACCAAATCTCATAGCATGGGTGCGACGTTGGCCAAGGACTGTGCAACTAGTGGGCATTCCCACATCATATGCAGAAACGTTCCAGGAGAGAGAAAAAAATGGGGCTATATTTCTTGAGAAATCTTCTTTTCTGGCCTGTTCTGCTTGTGCATCTTGGTGTGTACTGTCCATCTGTCCTGTTGCTTCTGCATTATCTGGCTCTTGTACAGCAGCATGCTGGCTGCTGTCCGCATCCTCTTATTTTGTATCTTTCTCTTGCTGCTTCAGCTGCCACAGCAACACTGGTCAAAGATTGGAAATGATTGAAACCAAATAATTGAAAAGCTTATCATGCTGCTCGGTCTGTCCAGCTTTCCCAGATTTTGTTCTAATTTTACATACGAATAGTACGCATGCGCTTTGTCTGCAGAGTGTCACGTGATCACAACTGAGCCAATGGTGGTTCTCTCTCGCGCGCTGCAGGATTGTGTATTCATCTCCCGTGCTTAGTTTTACTCGTATAGTCAACAAACGTGCACGCACGTGGTCACAATGTTATCGTAAACAGTACGTGCGCGCACTGATATTGACTATACGAATAAACTAAGCATGGGTGTGTGTAAAGCATTTTTTTTTTTATTTGTGTCCAAGTGTACTGACTGTACTTTAGTAACTGCACTGTAACTACGGCCCCCGTGAAGAAAAAGGTGAAAAGGGCTATAGAAGCACGGGAGATCAGTCTGCAAATGCAAGTGTCATTAGAGAGGTTCCTCATTAAAGAAGTTTGCCAACAGCGCAGTGTTTCCGTTAGTGTGTGTGCATGTGAAAGTCGTCCGACATAGTAGCCCCCCTGCTTCTCCTCTCCTCTCTTGTCTTACTTACTGGGTGAAAGATGCGTTAAAGTATGAGACCATTGGTTTTTATCAAGGAATCTGGGAAAAAAAAAAATTTGTCCTTAAGAGTGTAATCATATTAAATCATAAAGTGTAACACAAGGTATCTTAATAGCAACATTTCAATATACATTTTAATAACTCATGACTAATCATTTTTTAAAAAAAAAACTGTTCCCTGTTTTTAACAATATGGTTTCCTAATTTAATTTATTTGCATGCACGTTTTTTTTTAACTGGTGTAAAAGTTTTTATCTGGCACTGTGCCAATATGGTATGTGGTTTATGTACATTTTAATTCAGTGATCATGCTGTCTTACTACTTTACAGTTAGTGTTCCCTCCATAATAATTTATAAAAACTACTAATAATTAACACATATGAGTAATGAATATGCATATTAAAATATTAATTTGTGGTGTTCTCAGATTGAAGAGCTTGGCTCAGAAGGCCGTGTAGAGGAAGCTCAGGGCATGATGAAGCTGGTGGAACAGCTGAAGGAGGAGAGGGAGCAGCTCAGCTCTACACCATCTGTGAGTTTTAAACCTCCAACTGCATTGCTTTGGCATCTATGGCTTCTGTGTTCTAGCACAGAAGTTCATGGTTTGGTGCAACAGCATTTTTAGCCAAGAAATGTAAACAAACTTTGAACTCAATGCAGACTCTATTATTATTTATTTATTTATTTTTACTTGCAGACAATTGAGAGCTTTGCTGCTCAGGAGAAGCAGATGGAAGTGTGTGAGGTGTGTGGTGCTTTCCTCATTGTTGGGGATGCTCAGTCCAGAGTAGATGACCATCTAATGGGCAAACAGCATATGGGATATGCTAAAATCAAATCTACAGTGGAGGAACTCAAGGTGAGTCAAGAGGTATTTTTCATTTTAGTATTTTTCTTCTTCCTTCCTATTGGGGGTTGGGGGGGATTAGTTTGCAAATACCATAAATATACTTAGATGATGTGTCTTATTAAACTTGTCTCTTGAAGACAATTAAACTGTTTGATAGGACTGTTCAGGCGATTATATTTTCAACATGACATTTCGTTGATGTTTGCATGGGTTAAAACCTAATAGATTCAAATTTTATTTCTCACATACACAGTCATACACAGTATGATATGCAGTGAAATGCTTAGACAACTGCTCGTGACCTTAAAATAAAGACTATGAATAGGAATAGGAAATAAATATGAAAATAAAATAAAGGGTAAATTTAACTAGGAAAGAATAAAATAAAATATCAAATTACACTTAAAATAAAATAACTGTACAACAAAAATACACAATATAGAAGATATATGAAGAATATATGAAGAAATATAGAACAGTAAGAACAGCTGTACAAGTAGGTATATATTTGTCATTTATAGTAGTAGATTATAGTAGTAATTGATTCTTGAGAATTGGTGAGCTCCCCTAATTGTGTTTTTGCTGGTTGTGTGGTGTGGTATGACATCTTGTTTGACGTTAGTGATTATGAAATACATTTATATATGTATATTTTTTAATATTGGTTCTGAATTCGCTTAATGTTGTTGTTTGTCGGTCGCCACAGCAGGCCATCCAATCCTCACACAGGCTTGGCATAGGTTTTACAACGGATGCCCTTCCTGGTGCAACCCTCCCATTTATTCCGGGCTTGGGACCAGCACTGCATCCAGTGACTGGGATTTGGGCATTGGCTGAGAATTGAACCTTGGCCTTCCACATGGCAGGCGAGAAAACCTCCCACTGAGCCATCGATGCCCTTCTGAATTTGCTTTGAAGTTATGAACTTTTTTATTAGTATTGTTGCCATTATTGTGCAGTCCTATTAATTTTAGATTTTGAATACCTCAGCAAGTTAAATGAGCGGTCATGCACCACATTTCATAACATTTATTGCCGGCTTTAATTGTACTGACACTGGCTGATGAATAACTATTACACAAATTAAGGCTTATGGTCATTTATTTGGTTGCTACTTTAATCCAACGTAAGCAGTAGGGTGATTCCATCTCAAATCAACCAGTGGGTGCCACCACATGATCACAGATTTTGCAGATTTTTTTCACCAATTGTTGGTATTGGCATGAAAATAAAACCCCCCAATTTTTTTGTCCCAACTCCCGCTTGTTAAAAAATGGCAGCCATCTTGATTTTTGGCTTCGACGCACTTCGAGACGTGCCACGCCCCTTTTTGAAATCCTCTTTTCCTTGATAACTCACTTGCTATATGTCATATGGAGATGAAACTGGGTATATTTATCTAATTTTTCATGTAGATTCAGATTCTGAATTTGGCTATCTCTTGTGGTTATGGAGATATTTCTGAAAAACCTGCATGTATATATGTTACTCAAAAAAATAGGGGTTACTTCACATCATCTCATCTTGAAAATAAATAAAAACCAGGGATGTGTTATACCCTGTTTTATAGAAATCATCAAAAATTAATTGTCCAGGTTTTGCAACATTTTATGATGTCAAAATCAAGATGGCTGCCATTTTTTAACGAGCGGGAGTTGGGACAAAAAAATTGGGGTTTTTTATTTTCATGCGAATACCAACAATTGGTGAAAAAATCAGCAAAATCTGAGAAGTGATGGTGGAAAATTTCTCTTCCACTGGTTGATTTGAGATGGAATCACCCAGTAGTATGCGTCGTTATTTGTTTAGGATTGTTCTTAAAGCACTAACAGTGTCTCTCGGGCAGTCCAGGAATTTGCGTTCTTAAACACTGACCCTGTACTGTCCCAGGCACAACACTGTTGTATATTTTATGAGGATAACTAATGAGTGTCGGAACTTTTTAAAGTTCTGGATGGGTTAGAAAATAGGTCAGAGTGGTTAGAGTGATGAATTGTAAAAACCACCCCCTGCCCTACATGAGTTTTCCCCTATCCTAAACATCTGGTCCAACCTATTAAAGCTATAATTATTAGTTCATCAGTTACAATAGCAGGAGTGAAAACTTCAAACTGCAGCTCAGAGACTCTCCATTACATTACATTATTACAAGTTTTTATTAATTTGTTTGTGACTATGTTCTTTGACTCTGCAGGAAAAACTGCGCCGGCGCTCCGAGGACCCAGAAAGAGATGACCGTGCAAAGAGGGATAGAGAGAGGGAAGACAGAGAGCGTGAAAGGGAGGAACGTGAGAAGAGACGCAAGGAGGAAGAGGAGTTGCGGGAGAAAGAGAGGGAGAAAGAGCGCGAGAGAGAGCGTGAGAAGGAACGCGAGCGGGAACGAGAACGCGAGCGGGAGAGGGAGCGCGAGCGTGAAAGGCGCAACAAACGGAGTCACTCACGCAGCCGCCACTCGAGTCGAGCCTCTGACCGCCGCAGGAGCCGATCACGGGACAGAAGGAGGAGCAGAAGCAAGGACAGGGAGAGGGACAGGAAACGCAGCAGGTACACATATTTAATGATTTAGGAACGCATATCTTTTTCACTCATCATATGCAGAATCTTTGTTGCAATAATACTGTGTCTTCTTGTTTAGGAGTCGCGACCGTGAGAGGAGGCGCAGCAGGGAGCGCTCGGATAGGAAGAGACGTTCACGCAGCAGGGAACGAAAGCGATCCCGCAGCCCTGAGCGCAAGAGCCACCGACACCGCAGCCGCAGTCGAGACCGGGACAGAGACAAAGAGAGAGAGAAGGATAAAACTGCCAGAGACAAAGGTGAGATGAAATTTGTAAGCTGCATTTAGACAGAATAGGTTTATAGTTGGTGTTTTCAGACAGCTTTGGAAATGTGTGGGAGATAGGAATAAGAAACTGTCCTGAAACAGGTTTTATATATTTTTTTTTATAATATCCTGCTCTAAGTAACATGCTGTAATTAATATTTTTTTATTTTTATTATTTCAAGATATACAGATGTTCATATTCACCATTAGTGAATTTGTCAAGAATAATGCAAGTTGCTGTACATGCTGCAGCCTCTTTTGAGTGTTTATGTGGATTTATTATAAAATGTCTGTTCTGGTCCACAAATTTCATTGTTCAAGCAGCGATTTATGAGTGCTCTTGTGTGTATAACAGCACTGGGACATTTCACTCTTCACTGTTTTGCTTGTCAGGGTTCACTACATAAAATTCTTATTTTAGCAATTGTTTAGGTTAAAAGCATAATTGGACTTATTATAGTCAGTCAGTCTGTGGTCTTCCAAATACCAGTACAGCAGCGAATACCTGCTGACTTGTGCCCATGGCCAAATTACAGCCATTGCTGATATTCAGTACAACATTTCTTAACTGTGTTGCAATACTTTTTCTAATTGTAAAGTCCTCATGTTTTGCTCTTCTATGCACGTCTCAGAGCACAAGGACACAGAAGAGAAAAAAGGCAGTGGAAAGGGCTCAAGTGATGAACGGCCCAGCGAGTCCTCAAAGTCCGAGCCCATGGAGGTAGAGCCTCCTAAAGCAGAACTGAACGGCACCACTGAAGACCTCCATTCTGAAGGTGACACTCAGTCCAATTAAAACTGATCTGATAGGACCTCAGATCAGCTCCAGGTAAGTGCACTTTCACCGACCAGCTTAGCTCTTTCCCCCCTTCCTTCCCCCCCCTTTTTCTTTCAGTTATGTCTGTGATTTTTCTTCCTGTTTTTTAATAGTGCATCGTAAGTATGCACTGAAGATGGAACTAGAGGCTGAAACAGAAGAAGGTAGAATGAATCATACCCAGAGGGAAAAGCCAGTGTAGTCCTGAAAAACATGCCTGGAGGTACCTTGTTTTGTATCGGTCATACATATTTGTCTTTTAGACAAGTTCTCTTCCAAATTTTACGTTTTTTTTCCTCCTCTACCTATACTACCTCACCTGTTAACTTGCACACAGTAAGAGTATACTGTGGTATTTCATTAATTCGTTCACTGAACATACATACAACAATGTGCCTATGAATGCAAGATAGATAAGCACGCAGCAGTTTTAGCTCTCTCTCTAATGTTTTTGAGGTGTTCACAGAAGGAACTTTTTTTTTTTTTTTTTATCCATTAAACCTGCCGTCAGTGTTGATTCTGTTCTTCATGGATGTGTGCTTCCTTGCCTTGCACTTTAATGCAGTCTGTTCTTAAAGTCGAGAGCCGATAGCATTGGGATGATGGAAGTGTAGGGTTAATGAATTATTGCAGCTGACTTCCATACCTCACACAGCGTTGGTGTTGTGAGCGACCCCATGAAAAGCCAAATTAAAAATCAAGGATACTGTCAAACTGTGCAGGTACTCACCCAAGGTACTCCTTTCTCTACCCACATCCATTTGAATGCTGTTACCTGTGACCGTGTTTCAGAGCTTGATGTTCTTGGTTTCTTTTCATAAATATATTTTTTATTATTAAATATGGTTAAGACTTTTTTTTTATTATTATTATTTAAAAAATGCTAATCACACGTGAAAGGAGGAGTAAAATGTTGGGATTTACAGATGAACCCGGTTGATATCCCAGAGTCGACGTTGTTAGAGTCTAATCACCCTCACCTGCTTTTCAGATCAGTGATTTATTTATTTATTTATTTGGTTTTCTTGTTACTTTGGTTTTCAATTTTACTGTTAAATCTGTAGTAGTTCTATGATGGGTTCGAAAACAGTCCGAAATTGATCAAAGTGACTGGGTCAGCAGGTTTTTCTCTCCATACCCCCCCCCCCCCCCTTCTCTTTTCTGTTTGGCAATTACCGTACAGTGCATCTGCTTCCCTATGTCTTGTTTTCAGCTCAGAAATTGGTAATTCATATAGACGAGGGGATATCAAGCGGGTTACTCTTCCAGGGGGGAAAAGGGAAAGATTAAAAAGTCAATTTTCCTGGTTACTGGGTTTTGTTTGTATGCTTTTTTCTAATCTTGTGTTCAAATGAAGTCAGTTTTTTGTCATGGTCCAAATACAACAGAAGTTCAAAGTAACTAGTCAGGAAGATAATTAGGAAATCCTGAACTGTAAAAACTGTCTTCCTTCTACTGTTCACTGTTTAATTGGATAAAAGCTAACATCATAAACTAATGTTGGTCATTGCACCTAATGCTGTAATAATACAAAAGTTAAATCTAAATGACCATGATCATGCAGAGTTTGTTTTATTTTTCCTTGTTTTGTATACTGCACATGACTTTTTGTTAAGCGGTTTGGATTTCAGCTACTAATTGACTTTCTGATTATTTGTGCATGTCAGGGGATGCTGGGGACACAGCTGAGTGAAGAAGACCTGAAGACCTCCAAACTTTTGCCATGCATACTTCGCTGCATATAACAAGGTGAACCAGATGTAGTGGCCTAATTAGGATAAAATATAATAAAAAGTAAAAAAAAATTTAAAAAAATTCTGTTGCCCTTTTACAGCCATTTCACAGGACCTTATTTTTACTCCATTTGTTTTTGTTCATACTTTACTGTTATGAGCTTAAAAGCCTTTAATTATGCAAAGGGCCAATTTACTTTGTTAATAAACACTCAGTGAACCTGTAACATGTTTGCTTTGCACAGTTGGGTCTCACTTCACATTTTAGAAATTGAACAGCAGTTTTGGAGAGTAATGTACAGTGTTTGAACAGAGTCCATGACTGGACTTTCTGTCACTTAACTTTCTTCTATCTCTGTAAGCTTATATCCCAAATGTTTGAACAATTTTAGTTTAGAAAACTGGATTTCCATTTTGTTTTAATTTTAAAAAGCTGTATTTGTCTTCAATAAAAAAAGTCAAAATGAATTCTCTCCGAGGATTTGAGTGTTGTGTGTTCTGTGAGCTTTTCAGACGAGAGTATTTTCCTGTAAACTGTTCAGTCCCTAATGAGTGGTATGCTTGCATGTAATCAGCAATAAATTACTTTGTACTAAGAAAACTAGTTTCTTTGAGGATGGGATTATTTGTGACATTGCTTTGTGTCTGTTTTATATATATATATATTTTGTCCTGCATAACACTTGGCTCTCATCTAATTTGTAACAACAACAACAAAAAAAAAAATTTTTAAATGCAGTTAAGATGGTCCTCTGATTCTGGAGTGCACTTAAAAGAGCAAATTGAATATGAATTAAAACAAACTAATCTAAAAAAAAATTGTAGACTGGTTTATGGTATTCCAAGGTAGATGAAAATTACGTGGTCTGGCCAGTAGATGGTGTACTTTCCGTGCAGCTGGGCATCTAATGACTGCTTGTATGGGTAAGACGGCAACTATTGATCTTGGCATAGAAGTCACTTGGAATGACTATGATTTTTCTTTAGTTATGATTAAATGTATAATTCTATTTTGTTGCGTTCTGTCCCGCCCAGGTCAGAGGGATATCCTTTCCCACCCTTCCCTTTTCCGCAAAACAGCCCAGATTCCACTGTTAGGAGACACCGTGTTCTAGTCACCACATATTCTTAAACCTCTGTCACGTTCCTTTATTAATATTTCACTTAATAATATAATGATAACTTGAAAATAAAAAACACAAGTTTAGAATAGAAATCCTGTTATTTTACAATTCATAAATTCTTATAAATAAAAATTCCTATGTGACTGCTGTCACAGTGGAATATTATCTCTCATAAACTTTAACATTGATGTGAAATATCCTTAACTAAAAACATACTGAAGAAATAAACAATTTAAAACAAGATGGCCCGGGTTCGATTCCCAGCCAGTGCCCAAACCCCAGCCACTGGATGCAGTGCCGGTCCCAAGCCCGGATAAAATGGGAGGGTTGCGTCAGGAAGGGCATCCGGCGTAAAACCTGTGCCAAGTTGTAGTGCGGACTGGGTATTCCGCTGTGGTGACCCCTTGCCGGGAGCAGCCGAAAGACCAACAACAACTGGAAAAAGTGCAGTCAAACAAGAATCAGGCCTTGCGTCCAGGGACACGTTCATGGAGGGACTTCATTTCCCAGAGTGCACCTCTGTAACGTTTGAATTTACCTGCAGCTTGTCTAGGTAAGTGTATAAATAGTCCTTGGAGTAACCAGCAAATTATGCATCTGTTTTGTTGCCACTGTTCTAACACTGTTTTGGTTTCTTTATAATAAATGTCTTAACATCTTGCACAGACGTCTTGTCCGCATCCTTCCAAATATGGCAAATCATTATTAATACAAAAGAAGGGGAGAATAAAAGAAAATGAAAAAAAATAAAAAGATACCAAATATGAAATGGGATTATGCTGCATGTATGATTGTCACTCTGATGCTCTCTGTGTCAAGTTCTTTATCTTTTGAGTGTTCTTATGAATATTACATAATAAATTAAATCATCACCTAAAAACTGCATTTTGTATCTTCTCAGGTTATCTTCATGTAATATTAAATTTTGTTTGATCATTTGACAAATATTCAAAATAAATAAATAAATAATAAAAATTAAAAAAATTAAAAAACAGGAAAGGGAAAATACAAATCCGATTCCAAAAAAGTTGGGACACTGTGCAAATTGTGAATAAAAACAATGTAATGATGTGGATGTTTTAAATTTCAATATTTTATTCAGAATATAACATAGATGACATTAAATGTTTAAACTAAGAAATTGTATAATTTTAAGGGAAAAATAAGTTGATTTTAAATTTCATCTCAATAAAGTTGGCACAAGGCCATGTTTACCACTGTGTGGAATCCCCTCTTCTTTTTATAATAGTCTGCAAACGTCTGGGGACTGAGGAGACAAGTTGCTCAAGTTTAGGAATAGGAACGTTGTCCCATTCTTGTCTAATACAGGCTTCTAGTTGTTCAACCGTCTTAGGTCTTCTATGAAAATGTTTTCTATGGGTGAAGGATCTGGACTGCAGGCTGGCCATTTTAGTACCCGGACCCATCTCCTACGCAGCCATGATGTTGTAATTGATGCAGTATGTGGTCTGGCATTGTCATGTTGGAAAATGCAAGGTCTTCCCTGAAAGAGATGATGTCTGGATGGGCGCATATGTTGTTCTAGAACTTGGATATACCTTTCAGCATTGATGGTGCCTTTCCTGGTGTGTAAGCTGCCCATGATGCAGGCTTCTGACCTGAGCGTTAATAACAACTTGGGTTGTCCTTGTCCTCTTTAGTATGGATGACACGGCGTCCCAGTTTCCCAAAAAGAACTTACAATTTTTATTCGTCTGACCATAGAACAGTTTTCCACTTTGCCACAGTCCATTTTAAATGAGGCTTGGCCCAGAGAAAACGCCTGCACTTCTGGATCATGTTTAGATATGGCTTCTTTTTTGAAAAGAAGCTCAGGACTACTTGTTTTCTGGAAGTAGTCCTGAGCCAATGTTGTGATTTCCATTACAGTAGCATTCCTGTATGTGATGCAGTGCCATCTAACGGCCCGAAGATCAGAGGCATCCAGTATGGTCTTCCGGCCTTGACTCTTACGCACAGAGATTGTTCCAGATTCTCTGAGTCTTTGGATGATATTATGCACTGTAGATGATGATAACTTCAAACTTTTTGCAATTTTTCTCTGGTAAACTCCTTTCTGATATTGCGCCAATATCTGCCCATCTTGACTTCTGAGAGACACTGCCACTCTGAGAGGCTCTTTTTATACCCAATCATGTTGCCAGTTGACCTAATAAGTTGCAAATCGGTCCTCCAGCTCCAAAGGTCCTCTGTGGAGAGAGGAGAAACATCTCAAGCTGCAGAAACATCTCAAGGATGACCAGGGGAAACAGGATGTGCCTGAGTTCATGGCAAAGGCTGTAAATACTTATGTACATGTGCTTTCTCAATTTTTATTTTATTTTTTTTATAAATTTGCTAAAATCTCAAGTAAACTTTTTTCATTCTGAGGAAAAAAATTATTTAATCCATTTTAGAATTAGGCTGTGACATAACAAAATGTGGAAGAAAAAGTGATGCGCCGTGAATACTTTCCGGATAAACTGTATATTTATTTGTGTTTCAGTAATTGTGTGATCCAGTCACGTCAATATGGACCAGAATGTCAAAGGAATATCAATCTTGTAGAATCCATGTAAGTATATTTTCCAACAACTGTACCACGATGGCCTTTCATGACCTCAAATCACTTCTAAGATCAGCAGTTCAGTTGCAAGTGTAGCAGTGGCTCTGGGACAAATTTGTATATGTACTAACCCAGACTGACAGCATTTGAGTGATTCTGCAAAGAGGAATTCAATTCAATTCATTTTTATTTGTATGGTGCTTTTAACAATGGTCATTGTCACCAAGCATCTTTACAGAATCAAAATTATGGAAATGTGTATGAAATGTAAAAAATTTGTATAAATCAAAATGATCAGATCAAATGTCCCTGATGAGCAAGCCGAGGGCGACGGTGGCAAGAAAAAACTCCCTGAGATGGCAATAGGAAGAATATGGTGTGTTAGGCAGCTGGAAGTTCCATATAACAGATGATGTACAGTATTTAAGTTAATCTGGAGTCCAGGTCTTTATTGGAGTGTAGAAAATTCCAGTCCTGACTGTGGAGTGACTGCATAAGAAATAAGTAATAATCCATGAATCAAGGTGTTCCAAAAATGTACCATCATACTAATGAAGGCTGTCCTCACTGCCAGGATGCTTCAGTAAAGTACTGTCTGAATACTTGTGTAACTGTATATTGTTGGTGTAACTATTTTGTTGGTAGTCAATACATTTATGTACAATAATTTGTTATTCTTCTTTCAGAGGTATTCTCACATTAAAGTCCAAGTCTGTATAATTAATTTAATGTTTGGATAGATGATGGTTTAAAAAACACTGGAGGATTGCTTTTAATATTGGCATGAAAAACATGAATTCAATTAAAATATTTCCATTTTTTTAAATATATTAAAATGGATGTTACCAAACAAAACACAACAAATCACCACCTGTATAAAAATAGTAAAAGAAAAAATATATACTTACAGGCAACAAAGAACTTTGTTCTATATGAAGTAAACAAGTAGAGTAATTTGAGGAGCTTCATTAAGTCAAAACAAAACTCTCCATTATGGCATGAGAACTTCTTGTCTTTTCTATTCTATGACTGAATAGATTTAGAATCATTACTTTTTATTGATGACAGACAACATAAACAGTAAAATGTATCATTTTCATTGTGGTTGCTTGAAACATACTTGACTCTGGCACAGAAATAATCACAGTACTCAGAAAGTGGCAGGAAAAAATGGCAAACAAATGTTCTAATATTAGGTATAGAACATAATTTGAAGACATTTAAAACTCTTACAATTAAGTTGCTAGCAATGTGATACACACAGCAGCTGATATCTCCATTAAAAATGTTATAGTGTCTAGTGAAAACACTGAGGGCAGAAGAGTTTCTGGGACCCATTGTTTAATGGTGTGGACTACAGATGTGTGGATTGTGGTCTTATTTTTCGCTCTGCTGAAGAATACTGGGAGTGTGTGAGGACTGACAGTTGAGGGCAAGGGTGGTTTCTGGTCTGTGCATGGAGATTGCTGGCATTGGGAAAAGAAAAGGGGCAGTTTAGAGGAGAAGTGGGGTGTGTGAAATGATGAATAGGTGAGGAGGGTGAATCTACAGCACTTCCATCGGAAGAATCGGGGCTGGCGCACTGTCCTCCTTGAAGGTAGCGAATGCACTTCTTTTTTCTCCTAAGAACAGTCAAGAGAGTTATCTGTGAATAAAATGTGGATGTAAAATGTCACAAATATGCACATTCAATGACATAAAAAGTTCTACAAAACATGAAAGAGTTATTAGACACACTATTTGGCCAAATGTATTTAAACAGGTTAGTTGGGCACAGCTGTCATGTGAGAAAACCTGTAGCACAACAACCAGTCAAATTCAAACCAAAGGTGCTCAGTGGGGTATAAGATCAGGGTTCTGTATTGACACTGAGTTCTTCCTTACCACTACTGGCAAACCATGTCTACGTGGTTCTCACTTAGTGTGCAGGGGCATTGTCATGCTGGAATTGGTTTGACCTAGGCCTTTTAGTCCCAGTGAAAGGGAAATCAAGACAGTTCTAGACAGTTAAGGAACACAGATGTACTTTTGGCCATATAGTGTACATAATATAAAATAAATCTTGCTTAGCATAAATCCTTGGATCCTGTTGTTAATGTTAAAGGGGTGGGTATTTGTTGGGTTATTGTCTAATAACGTTACAAAAGCACCTGTCAAGGGATGGGATAAACATACAGTAAGTATTGAACTGTACACAACAGTCCACTGTACATTAGTATTGAACATACACAATTTTTGCAGTAGGTTTGTTGCAATCATATGATAATTATGATGCGCCCCCTGGATGGCAGGAAGTGAAAAAGAGAATGGCTAAGACGGGGGAAAGTTCATGGTATTTTTAATAGAAAAATAGAAAAAACAGACCATCAAATATGTTGGATGTGATTTTCATTTTATGTAATGAGGTTATAAACTGAAAGACATGCTTCTCCTGGTGTGCACTGCCTCCGACTGGGCACAATGCAGGCTTATTTCTGCTTTCTCCTCATACTGTATTGTGATTGGCTGGATGAGCTGTCAATAAAGCTGAATGTTTGTTCATGTCTGCCTGTTTTTATGTAATTGTTAACCCCAAATTAATGTCTGTGGTGTAGCCTACAGCTGTTGTTTTAAATTTACCCTGGTGCAGACACAGATGAATTGACCAAAATACAGTTTTATTTGCTATGTACTCAGGGGTACAGACTTGCTATGTAAACATAGCCACATAACCAGTTTCCCATGGCAAAAAAAATTCCATGTATTTTTGTGTATTAACATAATAAAAATTATCTGATAATAAGCAATCTTAGTTAATAGAACCACAGACAGACAAAGCTATATATTTTTTTACGTGCCATTATTTATTTAACAAAACATGTGGGCAATAATAAGTACGTCTTACTGCTTCCACAGCACTTAAGAGGGTAAGTTGAAGCCAGGTGCTAATAATCATCAGCCCTTTGATATTTTGGTCTTTATTTTTTAATAAATTAACAACACTCCAAACACCTGTGTTTATTTTGTCATTGTGGAGTATTGTGTGTATAAGTATTTAATTTTAACATGAGTGTGAAACATAATATGTGGAAAACTTTAAAGGGTCAAAAAAAGCAAAATGCTCTGTCTAACATTGAACAGAGCTTGGTCCTCCGGAGAAAAAGGAGCCAACTGCTGTGGTGACAGATACAGTTTGGGCTAACTAGAGGGAACTGTTCTTGCAAATAAAGGAGGGAAGCCCTATGGATGCATTAGTGGATCAGGTGTATTATTTACTCTGTAGGATCGTTCTTGCTCTCAACAGGATTCTGACAGCACTGTTTTGAATATACTGAAATTTTAGAAGACTGCAACCAGAAAGCCTGATAAAAAGCGCATAACCAGGGCATAGAAAGGTAAAAGCATGGACAAGTTTTTCAGAGTCTGCAAAACTTAGAGTGGGAGTTATGTTCTAAAGATAAAGAAAGGAGATTTTACAAATGTGCTTGAAGTTATCAAACATGAAGTAAGGGTCAAACCTAATAGATAGGTTGGTCACTGAATGTTGGTGAACATGTGAACATGATTTGGGTTATAGAATAACGAGAGGCTTGGTCAGGGGTGCCAACAAGAAGTAGTTTTCTTTTTAAGCTGTTTAACTGCAGGAAATTATGTCTCCGCCAGGTCTTTATGACCTCAAGGTAGAAGCCTAAGCTTAAAATTGCTGTAGAAGAACCGAGGCAGTCTTAATGTAAATTTGGGTATCATCTGTCTAGCAATGACTACATTTTAGCTAATGACATGATCAAGTGATAGTGAAAAGGATAGGTGCAAGGACAGACCCTTCAGGTACCCCAAAGATGGCAGGTAACATAGTAGATTTAAAACTTCCCAAGCATACCTACTAGTGTGAAACATAATATGTGGAAAACTTTAAAGGGTGTGAAAACTTTCCATCGGCACTGTATCTATACCTACTTTAGCTTTTTTATATCACCCACGATATATGTGCAGTTTTAGGTATAGTAAAAAAGGTAACACCATTGGACCAGTGAAGTCAACTCCACATCGCACAAGGCTCTTACCAGAATTCTATCACATGTTTACTACTGTACATTGTCATTGCGTTTCACTTGTTGATAAAAATACCGTGACACATGCAGAGCTTTCTATCACAAATTTCTATCGGAATATTCAGTAATTATACAGAGGGTGCCACGTCAAATAACCACAGCAGTGTAAATGGTAGGGGTGGACGTATCGATCCTTAATATCGATACTTTCGATATAAGGGTTGTATTGAAAATGATCGATCCAAAAGTCAAAATATCGATATTAAGGGCTTTTTTTAAACCAGTGATTTTATTTATTTTGCATGAAATATA
>JAQMYG010000011.1:16599404-16612127 GCA_030014215.1 Clariallabes teugelsi
ACAGAGACCTTTCTGACAGACAACGTGTGTGTGTGTTTGACTGAGTCTCTCCTGGCGCCAGAAAAGCTTACCGAAGCCCAGCGGACAGACCGAGCAACTCGCCTCTTCTACTACAAAACTTTAGAAAAACTTTACAAATGGTTTGCAAGGGCTTGCAAGGCTGTGATTAAAACCATTCATCAAGTAAAACATTGAGGACACAGAGTCTTCATCATCCAATTTATGACAAAAGGAGCTGACCACACACAAAGCAAGAGCGTTACCCAGCTTTCAATTTTCTTACAGTAATTTAATAACTCTTCATTTACAGTTCCCTTTTTTCTAAGCAGATTAATCACATAATTAATTATAGATTTTTCATCTTCATTGCTCTATATCTGAATATCATTATCTGAAATATTGAACTTGTGGTGAGCTCCTCCAAACTATAATAACTGTAATGTTGCTTTAGGTCCAAGTAGACATAAGCCCATGGAAATGGCAATTTAGCAACTGGCAATCTAGACATTTAATAAAATTGTATTTGTATGTGATGGTCTTAGAATAATATTGGATATTGGACTGCAATGTCCATTGCATTATAATATAATAATGTTGCATTAAACTTGTGGCACTGAACTCAATTACATACATTCTGACCTCTGTGCATTCAAACTTTAAAAAGTGCGGAAAAACATGATTGTCATTTGTTAGCTTCAACCTAGCCAGCTAATTTTAATGAGTTATGTATATTTACCATTAAAGTCTATTGTCAGTTTTAGATTTAACAAACTAATATATCTGGATGTTGCATGATCTAAAATAAATACTGTATTATATGCAACATAATGTTGCTAGTCTTGAGGGGTCGCCACAACAGATGAACTGATCCACACAACAACTTGGCACAGGTTTTACACCTGATGCCCTTCCTGACGCAACCCTCCGATTTTATCCGGTCTTCAGACTGGCGTTGCATCAAGTGCCTGGGGTTTGGGCACTGGCTGGGAACTGAACCCGGGCCGGCAAAAGACCTACCACTGAGCCACCAATGCCCATTATATTCAACGTAATAGTTTGTTTACTGTTAGCACCATGTTGCATTTCAATAAACTGGAAAAATAATATCATCTGAAAGTTGACTTATTTCTGTAATTTAATTTTTAAAAGTTGTATTTTTATGTATATAATATGGATTCATTAAACACAGACTGATATATTTCAAGTGTTTATTTATTTTAATTTTGATGATTATGGCTTTGCAGTGAAAATTTAGTATCTCAGAAAATTAAAATACAGTATTATGAAGGAGTTAAATTTTGGAGACTCTAAAAACTTGGTGTCACACTCTAATCAGCTAATTAACTCAATACACCTGCAAATGTTTTCTAAGCCTGGTCTCTCTGTCTCGTTCAGTATGCTAAACAATCATGGGGAAGACTGCTGACTTGACACCCTGAACATAAAGGGTAGTAACAAAAAAAGGTTCCCAAGCAACAGGCATAACCGCTGACTTGAGAGGATTGTGAAACAAAGTCCATTCAAGAATTTGGGGGAGATTCACAAGAAGTGGACAGCAGGTGGAGACAATCCTTCAAGAGCCACCACGCACAGAAGTATCCATGAGGTCATCACACCTGGGCTAAAAACAAAAAGGACTGGACTGTTGCTCAGTTGGCCAGATGAAAAAAGGACTTTTGCATTTAATTTGGAAGTCAAAGACCCAGCATCTGGAGGAAGATAGGAGAGGCATAAAATCGAAGTTGCTTGAAGTTCAGTGTAAAGTTTGCAGTCAGTGGTTTTGATGAGCCATGTCATCAGCTGGTGTTGGTGCACTCTGTTTTTATCAGATTCAATGTCACCGCAGCCATCTACCAGCTCTTCATGCCTCCCACTGCTGACCACTTTATGAACATGCTGATTTCATTTTCCAACAGGACTTGGCAGTACTAATACCTGGTTTAAGGACCATACCCAGAGGAAGATGTGAGACACCAGACACAACAAAGCAGAAAAGCGGAAAGCCGCTATCAGAGCAACCTGGGCTTCCATAACACCTGAGCAGTGCCACAGACCGATTGCTTCCATGCCACGCTTCATTGCTTTAGTAATTCCTGCAAAGGGAGTCCCAACCAAGTATTGAGTGTTGAACATGTTCATACTTTTCAGTAGTCCAACATTTCCGTGTTAAAAATCTTTTTTTTTTAAACTTGTCTTAAATAATATTATATTTTTCTGAGATACTGAATTTTTGGTTTCCTTTAGCTGTAAGCCATAATTATCAAAATTAAAAGAAATAAAAACTTCAAATATATCAATCTATGTGTAATAAATCTATATAATATGAGTTTCACTTTTTCAATTGAATTACTGAAATCAATTAAACTATTAAATATTGAGATGCACCTGTATGTCTGGCAGATGACTATCAAGTTACATTTTCCTCATATACAGTGAAACCTTGAATTGCGAGTAATGTGGTTTGTGAGTGTTCCGCAAGATGAGCAAAGATTTTTAATCAATTTTGACTTGGAAAACGAGCAAGTCTTGGTTTACGAGTACCGAGTATCATGTATCACGCATGCGCTTCTTGTTTTGACGCCGAGCGTCACATGATCACAACTTAGTCAACGGTTTTTCTCTCTCTTGCGCTGCGGAATTGTGGGTAATAATCGTCTCCCCTGCTGGGTCTTAGTGCGCGTCTCTTACTGGTATAATCAACATCCGTGCATGCATGTACTGTTTACTATAATACTGTGACCACATGTGTGCACGTAAAACATATTTTATTTTGTGTCTATATGCGTGTGTGTACAGCGCGTGTGATGAATAAAGCAAAAGCAAGTCTCATTAGAGAGGTTAAAAATCCATTTTCACTCTCTGTATATCTGTATATATCCTGCTCTTTGTGTCTGTGTGCGCGCACATCATTGGACATAGTGCCACACATACGCGCACACACACACACACACACACACACACACAGACTCCTCCTACTTTCGCCTTCACAGACACACACACACTCTTTCTCTCTGCTCTACACAGTAACACTGCTCTGTCGCTATTCTTTTCAAAGGTAAAGTACAGTTTAATTTGTTTTATTTTTACTTTACTGCAGTGATTCCGTTCGATTTCCAATCGAGTGTCATTAGAGAGATTTCTTTTTTATTTTTCAGATAAAACAGTGTTTCCATTGTGTGCACGTGTGTGTGTGAAAAGAGTGGAGGAAGTGTAACTGTGTAAGACGAAAAGGGGGAGAGGGGAGCTTACTTTAGATTCACACACACATACACAGCACCTGCGCGCAAAGACGGAAACACTTATCTGTCGGGATTTTCTTTAAAGGTAAAGTGCAGGTTAATTTGTTTTATTTTTACTTAATATTTTGTGTTAATTATTTTTCTGTATTTATTTTTAGGGGCTGTGGAACAAATAATTTGAGTTTCCATTATTTCTTATGGGAAAATTCTATTTGGTTTACAAGTGTTTTGGAATACGAGCCCAGTTCCAGAACGAATTATGCTCGTAATCCAAGGTTATACTGTATAAGGTTACAAGATGTACCATGGAGAGTGTTTGCTAATTGGGAAATTCTCTCCAGATGATGTTTGGGTAAATCAAATCTAATACTATTGGAGAAAAAGAGTAGTTTTCAATAACCCCTTCAGAGTCCTCTCTTACCTTGTCCTCGCAGATCATCCTGTACATTGGTCAGTCCTGTTGCCTTGTTCAGTGGCAGGAATCAAACCCCGACCCTCCAAACAGCAACCCAGAAACTTGGGGGCCTGAGGCATCACTGCCTAATCCCAATTTTGTGTGTGTATAATGACGGGACACGATTCAATTAAAAAAACTTTAATGTCAGACGGAATGACATAAAAAAGAACTCCAGCTCAAGAAAAAACACAAACAATAGGAGTAAACAGAGGTAAACATTATTCTCTTCATGGCAAAAACCAATGAGCACTTTATGAAACAAAAAACTTGTGCTAGTCATCCCATATGGAGGACTGTAAAATGAAAAATAAATAAATAAATAAATAAAATTAATTAAAAAAATTAATAAAAATAAAGGTTTCTCACAAAAATAACTGCTGGCTAGTAGATCGATCTAGATAAAATCCAGACAACCAAACACTAAAGCCCTAAACATGGTTTACGCAAGTACGCAAAAGCTTGTGGGTCCCCTGAAAAATTTTAACGCGATGCCAGCGAAAGCTGCAGTCTCAGCATTGCCACTGGGAAGCTATAGCATGAAGTAACATTAAAAAGCTGACCTCTTCTGCTTAGGTTAACTTCTATTTAGAAACATTTAGAACTGAAGTTCTTTTTAATGGCATTCAGTCCGACATTAAATTTTCTTATGCCCATATAGCGTCACAAGGGAAAGCTGGACTGATTGATAAGGATGAACCATGTGAATGATGAAGTGGAAAGTAAAAGTGGGGAGAAAAGGATGAACTTTTGGATGTCAGTAGTTATTTTAACTTCCATGGTATTAGCTTTGATTCATCATCCAAATGTCATCTGGTGAGCATTTTGTTGCAGATGTTTTTGCAACATATTGCCCCTTAACAAATGCTCTCCGTGTTACATTTTGCCAATGTAACTTTAGATTCGGGTGAACATTGACCAGACGTATCTGTGCTTTCGTCCAAATATATTGCGGATGCTTGACAGATGCTAGAAATAGGTGCTGGACATGCCACTCTGAGTCTGATCTACTGCTCTGAGGCTTAAGTGGCACTCTGAGACTGATGTTGGCAATGCATATGCAGAATGTGTGCTGTCTGGGTAGGAATTGACAAGAATTTGTCAAATTCTTGTTAAGAATCCTGGTTAAGTTGAATTCTGAATTGCAAGCTTTGGTTGAACGCATTAGTAGTCTAGGTCTTGTTAAAGAGATTTTGCAAGTACCTCAGTTTGAACAACAAATATCTTTATTTATATACACATGACTGCATAGTCATTGGGCAATTATTCGTTTAAAGCAATGTAGGGCACATACATGGCAAAAGCCTATGCAAGCGAGGCTGGGCAGAAGTTGCACAAGCAGGCACTTTTAGGTGAAACCTCAGACTCAGGATGATTTCAGCTGATACTATACCTGGAATAGGACGGGTTGCTGCTGAGACTGGACGAGTAGGGCTGCCTGAAGCCACACGAGGAGAGTGGATAGACAGGCTGACTTTGCCTGCAGGTAATTGGGAGTTGGGGTAGGTAAGGTAAGGTTCAGGTGACCTTCTGACCAAGCTTTTTTTATTGCAAATTTTCTATATTCACTGATTAACCTTATTAATAGTATTTCCTGTTTTTTTGTATGCATTTATCTAATCAGTCAATTATGGGCCACCAGAGTAATGCATAAAATCATGCAGATACAGGTCACAAGCTTCACTTGACTGTGGTAAATTATTTCAGAAATTGTGGATCTCCTAGGACACATAACAGTCTATAAAGCTTACAGACAAAATGATATGAAAAACAAAAACATCTACTGAGCAGCAATCCTGTTGGTGGAAATGTTAAGTTAATAGTTTAGAAGATAAAGGCTAAACTGGTTTGAGCAAACAGTAAGACTATTTTGTTAAATAATGCTAATGCTAATTACTTTTTTGTCCCTATCCAGAAGCACTGACAAAAAATGTTCCACAGTCATCTCCACCCGAGTCTGCTTTGTTCTTGTGTTGCTTAGTGTCACACTGGTGCCAAACCCTGAAATGAAGCATCTCATTTTTTTCACAAATATTTAAGCCTGCCTAATGGGTGAAGCCCAGCAACACTTTAGGCACTGGACAGCATACTTATAAAGTCCAATAGGTGGGGAGCACACCACTCCCAGATTAATTCCCACATTGCAATTCTGAGTGGTATTGCTTGATCCAGTGGGGTGGAAGCAGTAAAACAGGCAGAATCTTATACAGAAAGCCTGTGGCCATTCATGGTTTATTGTGTCATGACCCAGAGTGCCATTTGATTTTATTAGTAAAAAACATGCTTGATAGCGAGTTGACTCAGCCCAAGAAGACCACATGTGCTTGAAATTTTACACAAACTTCAGATATGTCACTTTCCTGATCATATCCACTGTCTGGGTAGCCCATGAGCTGCTCCACTGTGCAAACCAGGCATGTAAAATACAGTCAATGGGTGAGTCCTGTTTAGGAGTTTCTGTATGTGGTAGAGGTTGGAGTTGGACGTTGTATTTGTGGCTGTTTTTTTGCTTAAAGTGATTCTCACAACCAGAGTGAGAGGGAGAGTAAGTGAGTGTGATATAGCTGACGGACCTTGCAAGACATGCATGCATGCATGCATGCACATAAACAAACAGACAAAGACATGGAGAAAAAAGCTTAGAATCAAGGAATATAACCATAAACTGTTGTTGTCCTTTTTGTGAGAAATACAGTGAAAAAAATGCATATCTCATTTCCACATTCTCTTAAAGTGCTTGGTGGAATTGATTATTTAAGATATATCAATATATTTTAAACTGTGAGATATTGGATGAAACAATATCCTTTATATTGACCTATTCTGATGTTGTGTGACATGACCGGATTTATCCATGAACCTGTGACAATGTTTGCATCTCTCTCACACTAATCTGGTGTTTACAAGATGTGCTGCCCTGTCTAATATGGTACTGTGCTAATGCCTAATAGTATTACGTGTAATTATCAAAAATTCCACGTAAATATATGATGTGTAAAGTATTCTTCACAGCCCAAGAAAAAGTCCTCTGCCTCAAAAGAAATTGCGCTTCTAGGTTCAATGACTCTGCAGAGCCCCAAAGTGGTCGTTAGAGGGAACGAAAAGAAAAACCTTACTACACTGATTTCTTAAAAAGTTCATTAAAATTTTGGTGAATTCATATACATGAGATCATAAGACCTCCTTAATGTCAGTTTTAAGGTGCTCTCTCTAATAACGGTGCACTGACTAGCAAGTAGGTGGCACGGTTAAGTTAAGTTAAGCCTTTATTTGTCACATATACATTACAAGCACAGTGAAATTCCTTCTTTGCATATCCCAGCGTAACTGGGGACGTAGCGCAGGGTCAGCCATGATACAGCGCCCCTGGAGCAGATAGGGTTAAGGGCCTTGCTCGAGGGCCCAAAAGTGGCAACCTGGTGGAGCTGGGGATCGAATTGCAGATCTTCCAATCAGTGCCTTAGCCCTCTGAGCCACCACTGGCCTGTGGTAGTGTAGTGGTTAGAACTGTCGCCCTGCACCTCCAGGGTCTGGGTTCGATTCCCGGCCAGGTTTGATTCCCATCTTTGTGTGCATGGAGTTTGCATGTTCTCATGCAGGTGGGTTTCCTCTGGGTCCTCCAATTTTCTCCCACAGTCCAAAGACTGATTAGGCACAATTGGCATTCACAAATTGCCTGTAGTGTGTGAGTGTGTGTATGAGTGTGTACCCTGCGATGGATTGGCACCTGTCCAGGGTGTACCTCCTCTCATGCCCTATGTCTCCTGGGATAGGCTCCATGCCCACGTGACCCTGAATACAGGATAAAGCGGTATAGATGATGAAGTGAGTGAGTGACTAGCAAATGTTGAGATCTGGTGAACTTGGTGGCTGGATGTTAATGTTATGGCCGTTCGGTGCATATCAACCACATTTCGAGCTACCACAGTAAAAAAAAAAAAAAAACAATTTGTCAGAGCAAGTAGGCCTGTTGTTTACTTATTGTTTACTTAATTGTTTACTTATTGTGTACATTTTCATCTGTTATTGTTGAGAAGAACTGAAGGAACATTCTTAGTGATGGGCCTATTTTTATTTAAATTTTGTGTTTATATGACAGTGAAGATGAAACTCGACCTGTTTCTGCATGATATCATGGATAATGCTGCTGCCACATTGACTAACAGAATAGCTGCATTTAGCTACATTTTATTTAATGTCTTTAGACAGAGCAAAGAACGAAACAAATCACATAAAAAATCTAATGCTAGACATATGGTCGCTCATGGTAAAATTTGAATTAAAAACAACCATAAGTGCTTAAATACAGTATGCATTTTTTTTTTCATTTTTGTACATTACTATTATTGCATATTCGCATATGAAGGCATACATTAATTTAACATGATTTAACATGAACTAAGAATTTAACCAACTGTTTATTCTATATTATTGTCTACATTTAGGATGTTAGAGTAAATGATTTGAGAATTATTTTATTTAAAATAATTTTTTCTCTATAAAATAACACAATTATTGTAAAATATTAAACAGATTTACAATTATGAGATGAAAGCAGAATCAACAAGCAGTCAATATAAATAGTCTGGTTCTAATTACTGTATGTAAGGTATTATAAATGTTGGCCCTGGCATTTCAAAATAATCGGACATGTCACAATTTCACTTTCCCAAAAAGTATTATACAGAAGAAATAGACAATATATTCAGAAGGTATTCAGACCTCATCACTTTTATTTCATTTGTTATATTAATTTTATGGTCATTTATTGTTTTTAATGCTGTAAATAATATAAGTGAAAATTGTAGCTTCTTAAAAATTACTTATACATAAAAGATCTTGTTGAGACAACTTGACTAAGGTTTTCTGACTAAGGTTTTCTGTTTTTTTTTACTTTTTACTCACCACAGAGTGCCGGAGCAAATCTCTTTACTTTAATCAAAAGATGCAAGTTATTTACCAGTACCTAGACTAATAAAGATTGCTTAATGTCTATAAGCCTAAGATTGCAAACACCATGTTTAGATTTTGTTTATGCTTAGCCATTTTGATACATTTCTTGTTAAAGAAATGTATCAAATGAGTGTCTTGTGTGAGCCAGTGTCTTGGATGAGACACTGACAACTCTTGAACTAGACTGTGTACAATAAATTATTGACATTGTGGCCACAAATAAATACAATCGAATAAATGTCAATCAATGTCTACAATGCCTAACGAAAAGAGCGAAGTGAGAAAGCAATCACTGATGACTTCAACTCAAAAATTGCCCTTTGGGCATGTGACACGGTCACAGTAGGAAACAATTCCAAAAGGACCTCTCACCACCAGTTAGAAATAGCAGTGAAAAAAACAAATAACAGCAGTGTCAGTGGCCCAGCATCCCAATTACACATCAGTAGGTTGCAAACATCCTCAACAATATGTTGATGAAGAACTAGAACTTAGCAAAAACACTCTGATAGTTCTACACAAACATGGAACAGCCCCTGGAGCAGTGAGCCACCTCAGATCAATTGTCCTCAACATGCTGTACAAAATCCTTTTTTTCATCGTGCTCTGACGTGTTGTAGAAAAGTTAACCTCCCAAACAAAAGTGGGTTCCTATAGAAGCAGATCCGATTCATTATGGGCTCATAAATAGATAGTCAGCACTAGAAGTGATTCAAATCCTAGGTCTAGACATGAGTTGAATGTTTGACACCACAGCTCCACAGAAACTACTCAAAGAGCTTAGAACAATCACACTGGAGGATGATAAAAGCCCTACTAAACTCCAAGTAAGAATACAGAACTTTCTGTCTTAGACTCTCAGCACCAAGATCGGCACACCACAAGGAGGCTCCTTCAGCCCAGTTCTCTTTACTATCTATCTTGGGCTGGCCATGAGAGAAGTCTAAAACACAAGTGCAACAAGATTATTTTTACCCACAAGACTGATCTAATCAGCACATCCACAGGGTACACGTCATAGAACAAGAAGCATTTGCAAATACTCAAGAAATGTAATCTTATTGTGAACATTGACATGCCAGAGAAAACTATTTAACAAGAACAGACCAAAGATCAAGAACCTTGGCTAATGATCAAAACCTCTGCTCTCCTTAATGACACTGAAAGAGTACAGTGGTGTAAACAACTAATTGTAGCTTTCAACCACTTGCACAACATCTGGAGCTAAAAAAAACAAGAACAAAGTCAGCACTATAAGATGAATAAGGGTCTATGACTTGTACATCATCGCCATCTTCACCTATAATGTGTGCAAGTGGGCACACACCAAGTTCAAAATTCAACAACTCTATGCATTCCGACAAAAACAACTTTGTTCAACACTGGGCATACAATATGTAGCAACCATCAAGAACGCGCCACTGTAGAGATGATCTAAGACCTCCACGTTAGAGATCATTATAAATAAAGCATTCTGGAAAATGCTAGAACATGCTAGGACTCTTTCTTTATAATATCACCTGGACAATGTAGACCAATGTTTCCCAACTCTGGTCCTGGAGGCCCTCTTGCTCTGCACATTTGTGTGTTTTCTCTGCTCTACCACAACAACTTCTATTCAGATAAATGCTGTTATTAACTGATTATGTAAACCAGGTGTGCTGGGAGCAGAGAAGACATTGGGAAGATCTTCAAGGATCCTCATGGTTGGGAAGCACTGCTTAAGACTAGTACAGTACCTACTAATAATAAAGAATATGAGGCTCATACTGAACATTGTTTTATTGTTTGGATGTTCAGCTAGGTGCATAAACAAGCTTCAGTTAGTCCAGAATGCAGCAGTGAGAGTCCTCACTAGAACGAGAAGATTTGAGCACATTAAGAGTAGTATTTTAAAATCAATTTTAAAATACTACTCATGACCTCTAAAGCATTAAATGGACGAGTCGCAGTACCTGAATGAACTACTATTACTAGTTACAATCTGTCACACCTACTTCAATCAAAGGATGGAGGCTGCTTGTCAGTATTATAAAAAAAAACACAGCAGGGGACATAGCTTTTTCTTACAAAGCCGAAGACTTATTTATTTAGCCAAGCATTTTTGCAAAAGATTTGCCTTAAAAGACCAGATCTGGGGACTCATGGACATAGAGTATTATGGGGAACTGGTATGTTTAGATGCTGTCTTCCCCACTCTCATTGATCACTCAGGTTTGTTGACAGTGAGGTGATTGGTTGGCTTTACATCCCAGACAGCCCTCATGTCTGTGTTTCATTCTGGCTCCTCCTTTTAGTTACAGTATGCTGATAACTATAATTAGTACTGCCGAAGTCCCTGCTTACATTAAATATACATTCACGTTATAGATTATGTGACTGTGACCATACCTAACTTTTTTCTCGTCTCTTCTCTCTCTCTTTCCCTCCCTCTCTCTCTCGAGCTACATATGCTGCTCCTGAGCTACCAGTGATCCAGACCCCCTCTGCCCCCTGGACCTGTCTGATTCATACTAGTGCCCTGCTTCTGTTTGGTGATCTTGTCACATGGAGGCCCTGTGTGGCTGATGGAGGATGCATACAATGATTGTTGAAAGCACAATACAAATTAAATTAAATTGAGTTGAATTGAATTGAATTGAATTGATCCAACCCATCCTCTGCTTCTTCTCAAGCAAAAAGCAGAAATTGCAGGGAGCAATAGCAAGAGCATAAACAATGACTATATAAATAGCAAATGATTAACTAATTATTTTAAGTTTAAAACGCAAAAAAACAACAACAATTGAACAATTGGATAAAAATTAGATATGACAATGGAATGACATTGATTCAAACTTCGGTCACTACAGGAAGAGCTTAACTCTTATTATAACAGCACATTACCAAAACATTAAATTGAAAAGCAGCCTAAAGGGGGAAAAATTATTAAAAAAGAAAAACTGAAATATCACATGGTCCTAAGTATTCAGACCCTTTGCGGTGACTTCTTCTGATCATCCTTGAGATGGTTCTACACCTTCGAGTCCAGCTGTGTTTGATTATACTGATTGGACTTGATTAGGAAAGCCACACATCTGTCTATAGAAGACCTTACAGCTCACAATGCATGTCAGAGCAAATAAGAATTATGAGGTCAAAGGAACTGCCTGAAGAGCTCAGAGACAGAATTATGGCAAGGCACAGATCTGGCCAAGGTTACAAAAAACTTTCTGCTGCACTTAAGGTTCCTAAGAGCACAGTGGCCTCCATAATCCTTAAATGGAAGATGTGTGGGACGACCAGAACCCTTCCTAGAGCTGGCCGTCCGGGGGGCCGTATCGGGAGAGAAGAGCCTTGGTGAGAGCGGTAAAGAAGAACCTAAAGACCACTGTGGCTGAGCTCCAGAGATGCAGTCGGGAGATGGGAGAAAGTTGTAGAAAGTCAACCGTCACTACAGCCCTCCACCAGTCGGGGCTTTATCACAGAGTGGCTCGACGGAAGCCTCTCCACAGTGCAACACATGAAAGCCCGCATGGAAGACTCCAAGATGGTGAGAAATAAGATTCTCTGGTCTGATGAGACCAAGATAGAACTCTTTGGCCTTAATTCTAAGCGGTATGTGTGGAGAAAACCAGACACTGCTCATTACCTGTACAATACAATCCGAACAGTGAAGCATGGTGGTGCCAGCATCATGCTGTGGGGGTATTTTTCAGCTGCAGGGACAGGACGACTGGTTGCAATCAAGGGAAAGATGAATGCTGCCAAGTACAGGAATATCCTGGACAAAAACCTTCTCCAGAGTGCTCAGGACCTCAGACTGGGCCGAAGGTTTTCCTTACAACAAGACAATGACCCTAAGCATACAGCTAAAATAACGAAGGAGTGGCTTCACAACAACTCTGTGACTGTGCTTGAATGGACTAGCCAGAGCCCTGACTTAAACCCAATTGAGCATCTCTGGAAAGACCTAAAAATGGTTGTCCACCAACGTTTACCATCCAACCTGACAGAACTAGAGAGGATCTGCAAGGAGGAATGGCAGAGGATCCCCAAATCCAGGTGTGAAAAACTTGTTGCATCTTTCCCAAAAAG
>JAQMYG010000011.1:16637665-16648324 GCA_030014215.1 Clariallabes teugelsi
CATGCGACCACGGTAGTATTGAAAAAATTTGCTATTGCGGTACGACGGTATTTACAATATTGTTACATCCCTACTATTAGTCGTAACTAAATCACTCACCTTGATAGCAAATTAAAGGAGGCTCTGTGACCTATGATTAATTATCTATGGTTGTTCACTTGCCATGCATTTTTTGTGAAAGTAGGAAATTCATGGTCATGTTTTATTTTTATTTATTTATTTATTTATTTACAGTACATTAGCACAGAAAGTGCTTAATGCAGTGTTTTCTACTTACAAAAATATATATCCTTTATAGCCTTCCTGTTCTATGATATATTGTTTAAGTATTTGAAGGGGGTAATACTGATTAGAACAGGATAATAGGTTCATTTCAATTACTAGTATTATTTTGTAACATATTATACAAGTGTTATTCATTTTAGCAATAAGGAAATTACTGCCATTACTTGAGGCTGCATTAGTTTGCAAAATGTATCAAAATTGCAGAGTTTAATATATCTATGGGTTAAAAGAATATGAGTGTGAGTACGAGTCTGTTTTCTTTGTAAACAGATCATTTTCAGCTTGCATAAAACATATCCAGTCTTCTTTCACCATAGCACCTTGATTACTACCTCCTAAAGCAGGCAGCCAATAGGCATTAATCAGATAATCATTTTTAAACCGTACACAGATTAGCCATAACATTAAAGCCACCTGTCTAACACTGTGTTGGTTCCTTGTGCCACCAAAACAGCTCTAACCAATCAAGGCATGGACTCCACTAGACCTTTGAAGGTGTGCTGTGGTATCTTCACACTTCCTCTGCCAGCTTGCCTTCTTCCCATAGTGTGCCCAAGTGCCATCTCTTCCTCAGGTAAATGATACACATGCATCTAGCTGTCCAATTGATGTAAAAGAAAATGTAATTGATCAGCCCAGACCAATGGAGCAAAAAGCATTGCTCCATGAAAAAGAAAAAATAATTTTTAATCAAGGAGTGTCTTCAGTTGAATGTCTGATGTTAAGTGGCACACCTGAACCAGGGGAAAATTAGACCCACTTATTTCATTGAAATAAGTACTTAACAAATTATTTATCCTGTTCCCATAAAATACTATTTTACAAGCAAGCAAACTCCACACACAGTCTACACCCTGCCTACATATCCCCACAATTACAAGGACTTTGTGTTTGAGCACTTTGGCTTGAATGACTCTGAGCTTAGGAGATTACATTATATTTAAATATTACACTTAATTATTATTCAATCATGTTCACAACAAAACATATAAAGGCATATTGCACTGTCTATACGGACAGTATTTAGAGTTCTGCTAAGCACGCAATGTCAGGAGTCAATACTGGAACTACAGAATCTGAAGTCAGAGCACAGATTTAATTATATACTAAGGTTATGCTTAGACATTTGCATGAAAGGCGCAGACTTTGCCTAAAACAGAGCCATGTCTCAGCTACACATGATCCTACGATTGGACTTAAGCCTATTTTCTTGCAATAGCATGGGCAGTATTAAATCCAGCAACACGGACTAACCGTGTGATGTAATGACGATACATTCTGAAATTTAGGTTTTCGGCTGTAAATGCACTTAAAAATTAAGGAATGACATATGAGGCCAATATAAAATGTATAAATATATAGAAAATATTAAATAATAATGAACTGCAATTGTAGCAGATGAATGCATTGTTGGTTTATCCTTTAAACCACGGGCACAGAAAAACACATAAAATATAAAATAAATCAATCAATAAATTAATAGTTCATGTGCTATTACACTGTAGATAGATAGATAGATAGATAGATAGATAGATAGATAGATAGATAACATGAGACATGCTTTCATCTGTTTTGTTATATAAAATCTAAGCTCAGAAGCATTCAAGAGTCATTAAGATATAATGCAAAAGCTTAATTCACAGATTTATGTTTGATCAATGTTTATCAATATCTGACAGGCAATTCATGATTATCTGGCAACAAGTTCCTGTCATTTCCAAATTTCAGACATTTCTCTGGCTTTTAAAAATCCTTATTTGTTTATTTATTTGTTTGTTTATGTATTTATATAGTTATTTCAAAACACTTACTGAATGAATTTGTCTCAGCTTGAGTCTAACTTTCCTCTGGCTCAGCTGTGCCACTTTAGATCAAATATTCAGCACAGTGTTAGACACTGACTAAAAGTATACACGATCAGCCATAACATTAAAACCACTGACAGGTGAAGTAAATAACATTGATTATTAACAGTTGCACCTGGAAAAGGCATAAGGATCTGATAAACTTATCTAGGGACAAATTGTGATGGCTAAATGACTTGGACAAACCATCTTCAAAACGGCAGGTCTACCTACCCAAAGTGCACACGGTCATGGGCACCCAAGACCTACAGATGCATGTGGGCAGTGAAGCCTAGGACGTCTGGTCTAAACATACAACTGAATTTTCCATTAAAGTATAAAGTTAAAGAAAGTTACAAAAATATCTAAGCTATTATACAACAAATTCCCCAGTGTTTAATTAACACTTAAGTTTTTGAGTGTTCAGACTTCAAAAATCAGAACTAGGATACTGCCAAGAAAACTGACTTTCAACGCATTTCTAATCATAATCCACTGTAATTTTACAAGCAAGCAGAAATATAAAGACAAAAATCAGAAGGCCAGATTGTAATTCAAATTAAAAAACATAGATGAGCTACAATAGTTATGGAATGGGCTCACTAGTCTTTACTGACAATGTTACACATGATGGAATAGCATGGTAGCAATGAGATATTCATTGCTACCATGCTATTCCAATTTACCAATTTACTGAGAAATGCATCCAATCTAACTAGATGCATTTCATCTAGTATCAAGAAAATGATCCCAAGCTCAATGCAACACAAAGACTTTAATAGGGAAAAGTAGAAGGTTTTAGACCGTCCAGGTAATTTATCAGATTCTAACCAGATTCAGCATGCATTTCACCTCTTAAAGAGGACACACACACACACACTATATAACCTGCATAAACTGCATATATAGTAGTAGCAGAGATGTGACAAAGAGCTTAGAAGTTTTGCTACCCATAATAACAGTTACTTGGTTTCTCAGGTAACAGCTTGCTCTGTTTTCCATGGTAAACCACAAGACCTAACAACTGTACTTGCACAAACCCAACATTTGTGTAGAGCTATACACTCAATGATGTTTAGCCAAAACATACCCTCCCTCCTTACAACTGATTGTCTGTTACTTCAAGCAACATAATGACTTTATTCACCTGCCAGGTATTTAGATTAGAAATATCAGCACCTTGCATGTGGCCTGAGGCTAGATTAACTGTATTTGACTTCTGTAAAAATACTATACTGTTACAGAGTCCTTTACTTAATTGGAAGACTCATCATAAAACTCATTTTATAAGAAAATTCTGAATATAAAGAATTATAATAGCCATCCGATAACATAAATAAATAAAATTATCAATATGTAGCATAACCATTATCACCAAAATCTACAACACATATTTAAAATCCATGATGCTCTGCCATTTAAGGCAATTCCAATGGATATTCCAAAAAAAGAACAAGGACACTGTTTTCACAACAGTACTTCTTGTCTTTGCATGTAACATTTTGCACAAAAATCAACAATTTCTGAATAAGACTACTCCTTCCACTGCGTTCGGTTTGGAAACCAGAAACATAAATGTATCCACTAACATTATTTTGGGATCAGGACCACAAACTTAGCTTTCATGCTCAAGGGAACCAATCTTGTATGATACTTCATCGTGTAGGCAGTGAAGAGAGATCAGCAAGCATTTTGAACATGTTCTTCTACAACAGCATTGTGAAAAAGAAAGGTGTGCCAGGTGCAGTGCATGGTTTTTAACTTCAGTGTTTACTGCTGACTCCCTTCCGCCACAACTCAGCTTCACAAACTGTTTGCTCCACTCTATTTATCTGATAAAAATCAAATAAGAGAGAAAGAAGAGACCAACAAGTTTTCTCCTCTCTCAACATCTTTCCTACTTCCTACATTCATGTGCAATGTTACACTAATCCATACAAATATACACACATAAACACCCATATACAAACATTTAGACAGTTCTTAGTGTAACCACATTATACCTCATCACTCTACTCTACTAGCAACTTGGCCTTGATAACACTGAACACAGGATGTAAGACGTATGTGCGCATTGCAGTTACCACAACGCTTACAGCTGAATGGCAAGGAAAACACACAGAGCTTGAAGTCTATAAGCTAGAATGTCTAAAAGGAACAGACCAACTTAATGATTTTGCTATGATTTTCATGCTCAATATAAAAATGCAAATAATTAGCCATAGTACTTAGTACTGCCTATTTATGCTGCATTTCAAGACTCCCCTGTTCACAATAGTAAGCAACAGGCTACTTTTCTAAGGTTTTCCCCTTACTGCTATCTACAAGACTTTGTTCTCAATCCCACAAGCATTGCTCTATTTATGGTAGGTAAACGTTTCCAGTTGGACCCCTGATTATAGAGGGACAAAAACACATGGGAAAACCACATTCCATATCTGAAGGGAACAACTAGTCATGTGGGAACCCCCTCCTTACAAAAAATTACTTGGCACAACAGAGTTTCATTTCAAGGGGAAATGCATTTTGGACAAGGCCATAGCATTCAGATCGACCACTTGGATTTACCAAGAACCTCCCTTGAGGTAGAAACGTTTTCACACCAACATATGCGAGACCTTCAGAAGCAACAATGCTGGTTTCCAACAATTCTAAACATATACAGTATAACTTTTACGTAAGACTAAGACAACATTGAGTGTAGTTCAAACTGTTCTTCAGAAGCAGGGTAGGGTATTTTTAGCAATATATAAAACAATTAAACAAATGTAAAAACTTAATGAACATTCTGTATGATAACTTCTGTTTTAATGTTTATTGTAGCAGAATGCCTTAAATTATGATATACTGTAAAACTGGTACCTAAAATACACACAAATCCATGTAAAGTCTCTAATTCATGGTTCATTTCATCAAAGATGTGCTAAAATAAAAACACAAAAAACACAAAAAAACAAAAGTCATTATGGAATATCAGGAACTTATGCCACCCATGGAGATCAAAAATATAGAAATATGCTCCTATTTTACCATTAACTATTATTTATCTCCTTGCTGACTGGATGTAGGAAAAATTAACATTATTGTATGATGTTATTATGGTGTGGTGAACCTAAATATTATATGGAACTGTGAGATACAAATATGGAGAAGAAAGAAAGAAAGAAAGAAAGAAAGAAAGACAGAAAGAAAGAAAGAAGGAAAGAAAGGATGGTTCTAGACTGGGACATATGGAGAACTTCTTCCACTTCTTCCTGCTATGGTCAGCCAACACCACACACACCCTGAATTAGTGTGGCCTAGACCCAGCGGAGCCTCCCTAGCCACATGGGGCCACAGCAGCCAAATCCCACTCCCATCTGATACCCATTGAGTCACACATATGGAAACAGACATGTACATAGGCGTACAAAAAACTTATGTAGTCTCTGTTTGAATTAACACGTGTAAACTTATCAGTTTTTTTTTTTGTTATTTTTGATGGACTGCTAGGCTTTTTGGTATAATAAAATATAAAGGCATGTGGCAGATCATGCTCACTGCAAGTCAACACAGCAAATGATAAAATAATAATTGTAGAAATAGCTATGAAGAAAAATCAAACCCGGCCCAGTAAAAGTCAATTGACTAATGTAAGGTTTTTCTGGCCCACATAACATGCTATAAGATTGGCTATTATACCATTTTATATGGCAATGTGGCATCCACTTGTTAATTATATACAATTCTTTCTCACAGACCCTAGCAAAAGCTACAGATGAAAGATTTCTTAATATAAATGATAAAAAGAAATGATCATAGGCCTCTAAAACATTTTTCACAACCTATATTCGCGTGTGTGCGAAGGTAAACTACATGTCAACAACCACACCAAACATCTGCAAACATCTCAGATTTTTAAAGTTATGTGTTCTTTCCTCTATGCCATAGTCAGTACAACATATAGAGTAGCATGACCACATGTACTTTACGATGAATGCTGAGCGCAGATGAGGAAAACGTTACAGTTTGTGTCACATATACATATTGAACCAAACCTGAAATATTTGCCTCTTTATATAGGGCAAAAAGGGGGCGAGTGATATTATGAATTCTACAGTCCCATTGTGTCAGGTCTTTCTAACTACTAGGAAGTTATATACATTCTATTGTATGCATTACACTGTGCTAAGGGAAGCATTACACTCGTCACATCTCCTGCCTTCTCCTTGCCCCACCCCCTCAGGAAACAGTCTGAGTGACTGCTATCAAATGGAGAAAGCAAGTTTCCCCACATACCTGTACCTGGGAGAGGACAGAGTAGATACACCTTTGCCATTCCATCCCTGTTTCTTCAATCTAGAGGCACACATTATGATGGTTGGACTGCAAGCAGCGTATTATAATTTTTTAGCATTCATTTATTCAAAAAGCAATTACTTTGAAGACTGTAAATGTGTCATCAATCTGGCCTTACCGACATCAATCGTTTATGATCTGGGAGCCATGGTTACCTTGAGGTGGGGGATTTTCTTTCACATTACATCAAGTAAACATGACAGACTGACTCACTTAGTGAAAGTTTTTTGATGACATAAGATACAGTAGGTGAGAAAAGTACAGAAAGATGAAACATAATGGGGTTACAAGTCTCCGGACTGCTAGAATTTAGTCACTGGTAAAAAAAAAAATATATATATATATCCCAGACAGGAACCTCTGCAAATCTCTCTCTTGATGTTGTGCCCTATAAGAACTAAATTCAGATTATAGTCCACTGCAAAAATGTTTCTTTTTGTTTACTTTTACATTGAATGTTTTTTTTTTCTTTTTTTTTTACATTGGATGTTTTTTTGTTTAATGTTTACTTTTACATTGAACATTTACATCATATGTAGGCATGTTTGCATGCCTGGGCTGGATCAATTGCTAAACTCCATCTAAAATACACACATAATAATCAAACAATAATAACAAAGGCATATTTAGCCTTCCCATTAAATAATTTATTTGTATGGAAAGTGTACAAATAATGGAAGGCTACATAGCTAAAAGAGTAGTTTATTATTTTTCTAAAAGTATCTCTTTAATGTGCATTTGTCTTCTATGCAACTTATCCACTTTCTTTGTTTTTTGCATTTAAGTCCTTTATTGATTAACAGACACACTGTCTTTCATGCCAGACACTGTCTTTCACTTTTTATGTTCACTCATTTGTTGATGCCTATGCTTGTCTTGTCTATCTTGTCTGAACTTATCTGTCTTTACTTCAAGGGATTCCTAGCACTCTTAATGAAATAAACTTAATGGTATTTGATTCTACCTTTCTGAAGTGCATCACAAGCAGAACCAAAAAATGTATTTCTTAAAATATTAACCCTTTACCTGCTGGTTATCTGTGTCAAAAACATAAAGTTTCTATAGACCACATACAGCAATGTTGGACAGAAACAGATGTTGACTGGACAAACTAGAGTCAAAACAAGCCACGATACCAGGAAGACCGATTTAAAGAGATAATTATGGGGGAAACAAAAATCTAAAATCTATGTATACCACATTTCCAAAAGTATCTGGACGCCATTAATCCTATGTGGGGAACTACCATTGCCACAAAGTTTGATGCACTAGCTGTCTAGAGCAGGGGGCTTCAATATTATCCACAAATGGCCAGTATGGCTTCAGGCTTTCATTCTAACCAAACAGGAATGACACCTGGTTCCACTTGCTGAATAATTTAATCTTGGTCTCTAATCACCTATCAAGTATGCTTCTATTTGGCTGGAATAAAAGCCTATAGCCACATCAACCTTTGTGGATGAGATTAAACTCCTGGTCTATGATGTTTTGTGTGCTGTAGCATAAGTTCCTTCCCTGGAGCTAACAAGCAAAATCTGTTTCAGTATGGCAAAGCACGTGTGCACAATGCAAGGTCCATAAATACATGGTGAAGGTTGGTGTGCAAAAACTCATTTGCCCAGTAAAAAACCCTGACCTAAACCCCACCAAACACCATTCAAAATAATTGTAATGCCAACTAAGCTGCTGACCTCTTCAAAAGACATTAGTGCCTTTCCTCACTAATGTTCTTGTAGCTGAACAACTGACTTTCAACAATCAAAAATGGGTGAGATTGGTAAGAGATTAGATGTGTCCATACACCTTTTACCACATAGTGTACATAAATAAGAAATTCTAGATGAATGCTAATAGAACATCTGACAATAATCATATGTTTTTAAATTAAAAAATATATTTCAATAACATGCAGGGACTAAAGCTTAGTGAACAAAACAGTTTGTTCAAATATCAAAATAGTTTGTACTTCAAATATCAGTAAATTTTATATTATATTATATATTATATTATTCATTATTATATTTAAGATAGTATTATATTAATTTTATATATATTTATTAAGATAAAGAGAGTAAAGTATGGTATAGTATGGAAAGACCATTTGTTATAGATAAATATTAACATTGTTATGGCATTGACAAGACTAAATGTTTGTTTGCTCAGTTAGTGCACGTAGAGGAACGACACATATGAATGATTTTTTTAAACAAATCCCTTTAGTAAAAATCATTCGAAACAATGTAATTGAGCTAATCATTATTTTAATGGCCATAGCTTACTAAATTAATAGTAGTGCTTTCTTCCACTTTTTTATCTATGACATATTATGTTTAAATTGTTCTTAGCATTAAATATGCAAAACAATTATAATTCTATTAAACTATATGTTTACTTGGAAAACCTTCATTTGACAAAGCGTAATTGAAAGAAAACAAAAAACTGGCTCCAATCCAACAGCTTTATATGACACAACTTTGTTCACAAAAAATGTGTGTGTGTGTGTGTGTGTGTGTGTGTGTGTTTGAGAGAGAGAGAGAGAGAGAGAGAGAGAGAGAGAGATTTGTAAACAATGCTTAAAAATTTATGTATATTTGCATGTACACTAGTAAAAATGCTTCTATAAAAATAATATTATCAGCAACAAATTAGGAAAGATACAAGCTAAGAAATATTAATATAAAATACTTACTATTTAATAGTTTTCCCTTTTAGGCTTAGTTTAATGTAGTAGAGTACACCTTCATGCGCCATGTTAGATGAAATCCATCAGTGTGTCATCTAAACATGTGCTCCAATAAAAGGGCTAAAAGAACTTTATAAAAACAAGGGGAATATCCCAAATTTGCCTAACTTTTAAAATGTGAATTAGAAACTGTTAAATTCTGAGTGTGTGTGTGTGTGTGTGTGTGTGTGTGTGTGTGTGTGTGTGTGTGTGTATATATGTGTGTATGTGTGTGTACATATATACACACACAAGGTTTTCAATGTGGCCTTTTGGACTACAAAGGCAAGTCCAAAAGGCTAAACATCCAACACACCTACCGACACAATAAGGTTCGTCGCAAATTATTATTTTAAAATTCTTTCGCAAGCCACATACAAAGCTGAAGGGGTATAAAAATGCTACAGAAATGTTTATAGCTTTGTATATCCTGTGTTCTGAAACCAATGCATTAATGGTAAGGCTGCGGACGTACATGAAGACAAACATCTTTAATTTAAATGTACAATTGTACTTTTACAGTTATAGCATACCATGTTAACCATATGACTCAAGAGTCAAATAAATCAAGATTTTTTTTGTCTGACCAATGGAAAACAGATCTGGTCAGTTGATGTAGCCGATGTATTTTTAAGAAGTTACATTTGCAGTGAAGAAGGACAAGAAAAAACTTACAGATGGTGTCACTTGTCCATTGGGATGATAGGGATCTGGTAGCATCAGGAACGGGTATCCAGTATATGCCGATGATTTGTACATCCCTCCATCTTGAGGCTTTGGTACTAAAATATTAAATGTTATAATCCACAGTTGCTGTAATTACAGTAAAATAATTTTTACTTTCATACATAAAATGAACGCCACATCAGTCCCTATTTGAAATACTCTGCTTAATGTAATATGTGTGGTGAACATAAATATGTCCAGAAAGTATCCTTTTCAACCACCAAACTTTAACAATTCCCTCCTAAATTACTTAACAATCAAAGAAAACCACACATCTTAACTTACAGCACAACAATTCTGTAATCAGAAAGTGTTGAGCAATTTTCTATTTCAACAGTCATTGTGACAGTCATTATACAGTAAACACTATGTTTACATTAAAACTACCTTCACAGAGACTTTTGAGGTGGACAAATTTGCATTATCTAATTAAAGTTATAAAAAGTTTTTTTTTTAAGTGTATTGTTATTTGAGAAAATAAAGGGAAATGTATTGTCTTTGATATTGTGAAGTTTTCTGTTTGTGTAACACTTACGAGTCAAGTCCAGAATGTCTGCAATTTTTAACAGTCATGGGAAACTTGTTATGACGTACAGTATGAGTTTATGCTTTTTTGTGTCTCAGTGACAAGACAAGTTGTAATGTTTTCAACTTTAACACAAAGGGAAAGGAGATGATGTTAAGGAAAATGTCTTTATTGTTATTAACTTGTCTATCCCATAAGATTAAATCTACCCAGTGGTC
>JAQMYG010000011.1:16776255-16788491 GCA_030014215.1 Clariallabes teugelsi
AGAACGAAACAATCCAAGATCAGGACAAATCCACAACAATCAAATCCAGCTAACTGAGTTAGCGACATACGAAGAACGGACCCCTGGCCTCTGAACTCTCTGGCCTTCATGTTGTTTTAACAACAAATGCACTGTAAACAGGTGACTTCTGTTAGTAGTAGATAAAGTGTATAGCAGAAACAAAATAATTGGCCTTGCTTGTTTTTGGAGGACACTGCAAGATTTAAAAAAACATGCAGTACGTTTAATAATACAACAACAGTTGACAATATAGTAATAACAGTTTATCATTATTTTCAACAGACTAATTTTCTAGATCTTCAGACTGACAGCTTGTATTGTGTAATTTGATTTGTGTTTTTGTGCTTTGCAGGTGCTCAACTCAGAAGAGAATTTAAATACAAAGAAGCTGAAGTCATTACCAATTAAAGAATCCAAGAAATGTGCGCAGAGCAACAATGAAGATACAAATCAAGCAGCAGTCAAAGACTTTAAAAAATCATTAAACTGTTTGAAGCAACAGGAATCTAAAGGGGCTGGAATGGAACAACGTAGCAATTGTCATAAACAGCACAAAACTGAGAAGAGAAAAATGAATGATGTTGAGGAAGGACAAAAGAAACAAGCAGACAAAAGGAAGAAAGTTGAAAACACAGAAAAGACACCAACAGAGTATGTATACAAGCATTAAACAGAAATGGAAGGCCTTTTGATGGCATTTAGAGAGACCCTTTATGATATTATCACTTGGTAGAATTAGTTGTCTTTCTGTTTTTGACCTGTTTAAATGTGGTAAAATGATCTTAGCCATGACTTGAAGAGATGAATAATCTCTTGATTACCGGAACAATCAATTATTCCAATTATAAATAACAGAATTACTCAGTGGCACTTATTTATCTCTGTTTTTAAATTAGCTGTTGAATAAATTGTTTTAGGCAAAGTCACAGAGAAAAACACACAATGATTGTCACTGGTTAATTTTAAAAAATCATTTGGTTGTTGGTTTTAGTCCTTAGAATTGTAGATGGCGTATAGACATTAATATACAGTCCAGTCCAAACATACTGAAAAAGTTAGGGGTTTTTTCTTTTTCCACTCTCTTTTTTTTTTTCTTTTTCTTTTTCCTTGTTGCCCCTTCTGAGTGAGAGTCTCTATCAGTTTGGTATCAAAGTCTCTTTGCTTTGATATACAAGTACTTTGATATACAAGCATGCTTCCAGAGCGAATTATGCTTGCAATCCAAGGTTTAACTGTATTTTTAAAAGTGTGAATCACTTCTGAAACGAAAACTAACAATGATTAATTAATTGAATCAGCCAACAAAAGTTAGATTGAATTGCATGATCAAGTAAATCGCACACATCTAGTGTTCAGATGGATTGGATATAAATACAGTAAGACTTACAAACGAGTTCCATTCTGGGAGCATGTTTGTACATTAATTTTACATTTAGGCATTTGGCAGACGCCCTTATCCAGAGTGACTCATTATACATCTGAGGCAAAAACACACAGATTGGGGTTAAGGGCCTTGCTTATGGGCCCAACAGTGGTAACTTGGTGGTCAAATATACAACATAAAGCATAAAAAACCAAGCAAACAGGTTTGGTGTTTTGGTTACACATTATACTCTTGCAAGAGTGCGCCTCCAAATCGCGAAGGGGAATCCTGGAGACGCAGTGGGGTCAGCTTTAAAAGGGATCTGGGAAGGATAGCGCTACATCCTCATCGTTTAGGATTTTCCAAAATTAGGATTATTCACCATAGGGACAGCCTTACAGCACAGCCATTTTCTATCATTTTGTTCCCGAATTGATTTATTGAAACCGGTGAGGTCGACTCATACCTCCACACACAATTAAGACTTTGGATATTTCATGCATGCTCTTACTCATTAAAATATTGTATATAATTGTAAATATCGGTATCTGGTGCACTGCAGTGTCTATTTTTTGTACAATACACATGAGCTACTTCTGCGATTTGTTCTCATCATGTTTGTAGATCCGCTGTCTGTTCCTATCTGTGGAAATTCGTAACTCGAATGTTCGTAAGTAAGGGACTTAATGTGTCTTTAAATTAAACCTGCAAGTCTTTTTTCAATTTTATTTCTGACACGCTTTGATAGACAGGTTAAATGATAATTACTCATGTGAAACAAATTCACATGAGTGAATGCAGATTTTGTATACATATATTATAAATGCACAGAGAATGCCGCACTGCAGTAATATACAAAATATTCATCAGTCATTTCTACAAGGGGTGCTCAAGTCAAACCAGGACTTTTACTGTGCAGAGCAATAGAAAATGGTTATGAGAGTAAAATTTAACTTCATTTCTCTATATATACCGCTGTTACACTAATGCACTTACTGCAGTGTTTCACTAGTACTAGGATAGCATAAATGTGGAAAGTTTTCTTAGTATACCAGCTCCATGATCAGACTGCGTAATTCATGTCTGAAATGCTTGACTCTCAGGAATTCCTTCAATGGCCAAAACATGGGGAAATCACTTGGAGCCAGGTCAGAATTCTGTGGGGGATGTGGCAATACTGCAGTGGGCTCTGAGCCACCTCAGCTCGGATCATTATTCATGCTAAGAGTCTCATCACAGTACCGTTCTTGAAGTCAACTGTAAATGTCAGTCAGCTTCAAGTCCCGGGTTTTACTTGATCGCCCTTTGCGTATAATGTTTGCAAAATACAGTACAATGTTCTTATTCTTAGAACAAACACATCTAACATCCCAAATAATTTTTCTCTTTCCTAGTATATGATATTGTCATGTACAATGTCATAAGAAATTAAGCAAGAAATGTGAACCTAGGGCTGTCAGTATCCTAACCGAGCACACCTGCCACTTCACTTTTGTTGTGGTTGTTTTGTTTTATTTATTTATCCATGTATCTATAGTTTTAAATGCTCAACTTGTATGTCTTGACTCATATAGTACTGGAAATTAAACACAGGTACTTTAGTACGACACTGCTTAGCATGGAGGATGTTGGGTAGATTGCTGAGCCAAGCCGTTCTGCACCTAATGGAAAACCACTAAAAGCTTTTTGTTTTCCTATTAAGGGCAGATATCTGGTTTGATGACATCGACCCTAATGACATTGAAGCTACAATAGGCTCAGAGGCTGCTAACATCGTGCGGAAGAGGAGTGGTGTAACTCCAGCAGATGCCAAAACTACAGAGAGGAGCACAGAGCAGTTGTTGGTCAAGGAGAGCACTTGCGATGGGTATGAACCAAAAAAAAAAAGCCAATTTAATATTTTTTTCTTGCTTAAACTTGGAAAAGGAGTTGTATTAACTTGTCTTCTGCTATGCATGTTGGCGGTAGACAATCTAATAGACTACAGCATCTGTGCTACGTATCCTTTAGTAACTAAGGTTAACCGTTTACACAAAGCAGCTACAACACTTTGTGGTAAGAGTGCCAGGAATCATGTCCCAAACCACAAACTATTGGGATAACCTTTGTTGGCAAAGACTGTGGTGGTTCTAGCTATTTGGATGTACTGTAGGATGTCACTACTGTTTTGGTTGTTTTTTTTTTTTTTTTTTTTTTTTTTTTTTTTTAATAACTTATTGCTCCTCTTTAAAACATTTGTACAGTATACAGAAAATCAGTTGCTCATGAATGGACAATAATTTGAATTTTCTATTTTGGGTAAATTGTATTGGAAATTCCAGTGCATTGGACTATTATTGAAGAATGCTTTGTGTTCTGATATTTGTGCTTCTCTAACATGTAAATATTTTCTAGTTATCTTATCTTTTTTCCTCCTTGCTTCTTTTCATGATTTACAGATTGACACGTGCAATTGCTATGGATTGTGAGATGGTAGGGGTGGGGCCTGGAGGAGAGGAGAGCATTTTAGCAAGGGTCTCCATTGTCAACTATTTTGGCAAATGTGTCTATGACAAATATGTTAAACCAACAGAGAAAGTCACTGACTACAGGACAGCTGTCAGTGGCATTCGGCCTGGTGATATCGAACACGGTGAGCAAACTAAATATTTTTAGCATCATAAAGTATTAAACAATCACCTTAATTTCATCATCAGCTGGATGGCCAATAAGTTTAGTCAATAAAAAATGTGTTGATTATTAATTGAATTCTTGCAGTATATAGTACTGAAAGTTCAGCTTTAGTCCACTGCCAAGTTCAAAAGTTTATTAAAAACTGAGTAGTTAAAAGTTATTATATTATAATATTACAAAGGGCTTTCAAAACAAACCGGGATTTGTGATGAAACTTTCCTTGAATGAAGGTGTAAAACCAATCGACATTTACAGAAGACTTCAAGCATAGTACGGTGTAAAACATTTTAATGGTGCAAAAGAAAAAGGCTGTTTTAAAGAAGGCTGTGTGTTAGTGGATGATGATCCCAGGCCAAGGTGGCTTAGAGTCCCCTGCAGTCGTTCTCGTGAAAGTTTTGCAAGTGGAACGCCTGACCCTTGAAAATTAATGGATAGCTTATGGCCAACTTGCGGAAAAGACGCATTGGTCTGTTGGAACTGTACACACAATCAATTTAGCAGGAGAATATATAGAGAAGTAAGGTAGCTTTTGCTTGCTTAAGTGTGTTCTGTTATTCTGCACAATCAAAGTAAAATCACTGGTTTTACTTGAACACCTCTCATATTTTAGATGATGTGTGTGAACATTCTATTTACTCAAGCATGATATTTTTTTAGTTGTTGTGACAGTTTATATTTAACTCATAGAAATGTTCCACTTTTCTTTATTTTGTATGTTTTTTTTATGAAACAAAATGTAAATTATTATAATGTTTGGATATTGGTCTAGAACTTTCAACTCCGATGTTTATATTGTGTTTTATAATTGGTATTCTCTTCCTATGTATGTTTCATAGGGGAGAACTTCAAAGTAGTACAACAGGACGTGGCTAAGATTCTGGAGGGACGAATATTAGTGGGACATGCCATTCATAATGACTTAAAGGTGCTGTATGTCTTGAGTTCATGCTGAATGTATATTTTATATAAATGTAAGTCATTGTAAGATCTTTCTAATCTATTCTCTTATATAGATTTTGTTACTGGATCACCCAAAAAGAAATACAAGAGACACTCAGAAGTACAAACCTTTCAAGAAGATAGTAAAGGTAATGATGCTTTCCTAACCAGAGTGTTCACTGAGCTTCTTATAGATGTAAACATGAATATTTAAAAATGTCTTTCTAACCTTCTCTCATTCACAGAGTGGACGTCCAGCACTGAGGGTGTTATGTAGGGAGATTCTTAATGTGAAAGTTCAGCAGGGAGAGCACTCATCTGTATGTACCACTTTAGTACTATTAAAATACAGGTAAACCCTGGATTGCGAGCATAATTCATTAAGGAAGTGTGCTTGTATATCAAAGCAAATTTGTCCATAAGAAATAATAGAAACTACGATGATTCGTTCCAAACCTCCAAAATATTCATATAAATAATTTATACAAAATGTAAAGTAATCCGCACACGGATGTTGACTATACGAGCGACATGCGCTCTGAGACTGAGCATGGGAGACGATTACACATAATACCCATAAAAAGTTAAAATTTCTTTAAAAATTTTGCTCGTCTTGCAAAACGCTCACAGACCAAGTTACTCGCAATCCGTGGTTCCACTGTGTATAATTAATGCATACTCTTTTACTGGCTGACTGAGTTGTGGCAATTTCTGCCCAGTGTTTTTGTAAATCACTTTGGAATTTTACTTGTAGTCCTTTTTAAACATATTGGAATAGCAGTGCCAATTGTTTGGTTTTGGCTAGATACTCAGGACATCTGCTCAAAACAGTTCAAAAGAATTCAGTTTTCATTTCAATTAAATTTGATTTCTATTTACGCCTAGAGTTGTTAAACAACTTAAAATATGGTACCTTTTGTTTGCAAACAGTTTGGTTATTTCAGTGGGTCTTTGAATAATTTTAGTTATTTTAAAAATTATATATGCAACCGAAGATTAATTATTTACTTTTCTAATAGTTTTGCCCATTTAGAAATTGGGTGATTTGATCTGTTGTGTCCTATTATTCAGTGTAAATCAAAACAAAATATAAATAGTTGGCTTTGCTATTACAGTACATTTGGAGAAGATTGAATACTTGGTACTTTTGTGACCTTTAATATGCTTTGTGCATGTGCATGTCTCTGTTATAGGTCCAGGATGCTCAGGCCGCCATGCGTTTGTACACACTAGTGAAGAAGAAGTGGGAGGCAGAGCTTAAAGCCAGCAGGGGTCAAACCACCAGCCAAAAAAGCTCTCGCAAACCTCGATCCAAACCTGACTTGGTAACAGCTTAAATGCGTAAGACACAAGGACAGTTATTGAGAGAAGAGTTCCAGGTGCCAGTGTTTCCATGACATTACCTTAAGCAGAATTAGCTGTAAACCATTACTAACAGTTTGGTCAGTGTGATAATTAGTAACATCTTTTGAGGCATTTCTCCAGGGTCAGTTTAAAGAAGTTTAAAGAAGTAGGAGGAATACAACTAGTGTGATCACCGTATTATTCACTTGCAATCACATACAAAGTAAATTTACTTTGGATGTGATTGCAAGTGAATAATATGGTGATCACACTAGTTGTATTACTCCAGTGCGGCCCTTTAAAGATGATTTACATATGCCATATGTATACACACAAAATATATTTGTATTTCAGACCCAGTGGGAACTTTGTCCAACAGCTTATTTCATAATTCATGGTCATTTTGAATATTAAAGTTCTGTTAAAAGAGTAAATACTAGTATTAGATCTGCATATGTGTAAATTTCTTTTATACAACGTACAATTTTCTGTGGCATTTGTACATAATACGGATCCAAACATGGTTTGTACGGCTTTTAAAACTTCAAAAATCTGGTACAATAAATGTACAAAGTAAACAGGGTCATCATTCATTTTCATTTCTTTGCTGTCTTCCTCCATTGCTCCGCTACCCGGCTCCCAGGTAAGTGCTCTATGAACATGTGGCCTGCATTCTTGGCAGAGAGCTGTGCTTATAGAAATTGCCAAATTGAAACCAAATTAAGATTAATTGTGTGATGTCAAGATGCATTTCAAGATGATGGTATACCATGTTTTTGACACTCGTATTACACAAATGATATCCTCAAGTACATTTCTGACCGTTCTGAATCTGAATTGCATTGCATTTACATGTAGTTTGTACAAATATGCATGATGGACTGCTGCTCGTCTATCCTGTTTCAATGGTTGGGTGATTAATAAGGTTTGTCAGAGCAGAACACTGTACTTTACTCATGTATATGTATTCTTTGTTATCTGGACTCAGAAATGGGCAGATATTTTTTGTAATCATCAGTTAACTGATGTAGCGAGTAGCTTCTCCTCTCTTAAACAATCATGTTGGAAGACTTATTCTGTGGTTGTGGGAAATTTTTTTTTTTTTTAATGAGTCAAATTATTGGCCTGCATCAAGGAAAGAATCCAACTAAGGAGATCACTGGAATCAACTAAGCCTATATTATTGGAATTAGGTTAAGAACTATCCACTTACTCACTTCTATACCGCTTTATCCTGTATTCAGGGTCGCGGGAACCTGGAGCCTATCCCAGGAGGCTTAGGACACGAGGCAGGGTACACCCTGGACAGGGTGCCAATCCATCACAGGGCACACACACATACACACACTCACACACCCATTCACACACTACGGTCAGTGCATTATAAAACCTGGAGGAATAGTGCTGAACCATTACTGCGTAGAAGAAATGTGGTTTTAAAAAAATATCATGAATGAGCGCAAACACAGATCACTTACAGACTTATGAGAGAACTCGCAGAATAAGGACTAAACCACTTGTTAGTTAGACTAATCAAGACAAAAGGCTTCAGTTTGCTAGAAAGCACAAGGATTGGACAATGGAGGCAGTGTTGCCGACTTTTTCCCAAACCCTCTCGGCCAATTTTATAATTTTTTTGTCAAAAGCGACTTGTGACAAATCTCGCGACTTTTTTTTTGATGTGATTGGAGACTTCTCATAACTTTTAGAGACTCTGAGGTGAAAGCACAAATTAGTCTGCAGTTTCATTCATGATTTAAAGGTGCTTTATTGGCATGACAAATATTTATATTCGTATTGCCAAAGCTTAGAGATAAGGTTGACAAGAAAATTGGAGAGTTAAAAAAATGGTATAGAAAGAGTAACAATAAATAAATGTATATAAAATAAAACAGTACATTATTTTTAAAAAAGGAGAGAAAAAAGGGAATATATAAATATATATATATATATGTGTGTGTGTGATATTATTGCCGTGAGCCCCTTCCCTGTCCCAAAGCACTCAGTGGCGCTCAGTCCCACCGTAGCCTCCCGCAGCAGTCCCAGCTGCAATCAGAGCAGAGAGGAGACCCCCACCACTGTGTCCACATGGAAAAATAGATTGCGTATGTGCAAAGTCAGTACACAGAGCGAGATGGAAATGATGCATCATTGAAATGATGCAACATTTGACTGGCAGTCCCGCACGCAGTCCCAAGCCCGGATAAAGGAGGGGTAAACGTACAGTATAGCTAGAAATTCAGATCCACATAGCAGTCTTTTCATTAAATTTGGTATTCTAACATTTAACAATAACCCTAGGACAAAATTTATACAGTATATGTAATGTGGGCCTAGACAAAGCATTGAGATCATGAAGTTATTTTAAAAACAGATGGTCTATTTCAATGGCAACATTAAAAAATCAAATTGACAAAGAATTAACTGTAAATATGTTTAGAACTGTAAATGAGATATTTTCAGTGTCTTTTACTCACTTCACTTACTCATACAGTGTCCATTACAATTGCAAATTGAGAATTATGAAAATTAGACAATAACGTCATTCAGCAACTATTAGGACATCCAATAGCTACTCTCCTTACTTGGCAACATGAAATGTTGCAATGGAAAAAGGTCATGTGGTCTGATGAGTCCAGAGTGGCATCAGGGTAAAAAGAGAAACGCTCCCATCATGCATAGTGCCCACCGTACAAGCCTTTATAAGCAGTGTTAAGATCTGAGGATGCTTCAGCTGGTCAGGTCTAGGCTCAGCAACATTATGTGTCAATAAAATGGTTGATGACCTGAACATACGGAATGAACAGGTTATCACATGGAGTTTTTCTTCCCTGATGGAACAAGCATATGCCATGACTCAAATTGTGAAAGAGTGGTTCTGGGTGCATGAGGAATTATTTTTTACACATGAATTGGCCAGAACACAGTCCTGACCTTAACCCCATTGATATAATCAAGATCAATACATAATCAGACATCATATAAAGCATCAGACAAATACACAGTCGAGCCAAGGATTGGTTTAACTTTGTTAAACAATGGAATTTTGTCAAAATCTGATTTATTATATGTGCTTGAATTTGAACACAACCTTCCGTGCACCACCAGAAGACCTGAAATGTACTGGAACTACCATGTTAAAGCACTACTGAAAGTTAAGCAAACAGTTTAAAGTCAAAATCAGTCTCATCAGTGTGTGGAAATTCAGTTGCTTGATTGCTATTCTTGGTTTCTACTATAATTTAAAAAAATATGGCTCCAAAAGAAAGGATAACTTATTGTCTGAAACACTATGTGAAAAAAATATCAGTTTACATTAAAGTTCATGGTAATACTAAAGAAACTCCACACAGTTTAGCTAAAACACAAACTTAGAAGAGCACAGAAAAAAAGATAATTGTTGATTACTCTTATTCATGCTTATTCAAGATTTTTGGTGTTTTCCCACTTTATGTGAATCTATTTTTTTAGACACATATTTAGAAATTGTAAACACTACAAGATTAACATTATTCAAATGGCTCTAACATGCTTTTATCGACAATTAACAAAATTTCTTTGGGTGAACTATTAAAAGCATACCTAGAGTAGGTTGGGTAACAGTGAATTAAAGCTAGCAAAGTTATCTGTCCACACATTATACTAACTTCTAACGCCATTTCTTTTCATATTTGATTGTAATCATTGTAATAATAGTATATTCGGTCTTGAAACTAACAAACTTCAAAACCATTTGTATCGTAGTCATGAAACAAATTTCTTTGGTTTAGTTGGACTTCAATAAATAGCATTGTGCACAAATTATTTCTTAATATGGAGTTATTTATTTATATAGTGCAACAAGAATTATACAGAACCCTGAAGTGCAGTGTTTGTTCAAGTCATTATTTTGTATTTGTCATGCTTGTTGTCATGTACATCAATGTTCTATTCATAGAATACCCACACATTAACAGTCTTATACTGCAAGTGGTAGTGAAAAAGAATTACCAACCAAGTAGTTGGCTTGTTCACATTTATTCTCTTTGTTTAGAAACTCCAACCATTTTCTACATCTTTTGGGAAATTTGGGAGAGGGGGGGGACTCATAACCACTTTGTTTGTATTGACCACAATGGGCATGCTGTTCTAATGGATTCTTTTACTGCATCTGATAAGCAAAATTGTATCCCCAAAGCAGGACTTTACAAAAATAAATAAATCAAAAGAAAAACACTACAATTCCATCCATAGCACAAAGAAAAAACAATAAGCCCACCTAAATCGACCTTACCCAAAAACAATATAATAAAATCCAGTGTTGGATAAATAACTTGTTGCAAATATGAAAATTAATAACAAGTAATTCTTGTGTCATGAAGTATAGTCAGTTAAAAATAATATTTGGTTGCTAAGCAAGGTTTAGGACATTCCATGGATAAAACAATGACTTAAAGATTAGAATTACTGGCTTAAAACATGGCATCATTGCCCTTTTAGCCTCTGAAATAAAGAGCAGTAAGTCAGCTATTAAACTATTACTGAATAGTATGTAGTACCCATTTACCTTTCACATGTCTACAATGCTGCTACTTGTTTTGGTATAATTTGGGGAGGCCTGACATATTGCATACATATTACTACATATTAGTTTTACAAAAAAAATAATAATCAAATTCTGAATGTACTTCCAACTCCAACATCCATAATTTGGAGAGTTTCCCCCATGAATAGGATTTAAACCAGAACAAAAATTCTGCCGCTACCGTATTATTGGCATCTAGTATTATACATATGTAGATGTATCATAGTTTGTTTATTTTTATAATGGCTGGTGGTACAATACTGCATTATTCCAAATTCATAGTAGTGATGGAAATCACTAGGGACCACCCAATCTGATATCATGATACCCAGGTGTAAATTAGATTTTTTTTTTCAGATTTTGTTATAATTTTAAATAAACTTGGCAAATCTTTTTTTATTCTAAAATTCTCCTACTACACAGGGTTTCTGTGTTGCCTACCAAAGTGTAAACAGCAGGCAGCACATGTAAGATAAATTACAACATTCTGCCACCTCAAAGCATATATAAATTAAATTTAAGAGTTTATCTCGCTGAGGCAGCGATTTTCACACTCAGGTTAGTTTTATATTAATACCTTTTTTAAAAGAGAATGGTGCGCTGATTTTCTGCTGGTGTAACTATGGTTAAAAAAGTTGAACCTGGACCTGAAGAAGAAATTGATTTACTTTAAGGATATGTGACCTCACATCATGCTGACTTCAACCAAGAGTTTTAATGCTGGTTTGTTTGTATAAAGTATGAGTAAAGGAGGTTCTCAGCTGGCCAGGGGTCCGTTCTTCGTATGTCGCTTGACACATCTGAGATGAATTGACACATCTAAGATGAGATCATCGTGCTAATTACGATCTGGCTAAGTTGGTTCTTCGAGGACACCTGTTGTTGATGATTAATATAGCTGGATTGAGTTGTCTAGGATTATTGCGCATTCGTGCGTTGGTTTAAAAAGCGATATGCATCGACAGTAGAAAGACTGATCACAACCCCTTTGATTGGTTGACGAAATGGCAAAAGAGCGATCTCAATTTTTTTTGTAACGTGTTATGCGCTAAAATGCCCCCCCCTGCCATGGATTGCCCCCCTACATAATCGCTCAAATATTATATTAGAACATAAATTCATAGGTTAATGGTTTACAAATCACAAATTACATGAGACAATAAAATAAAACAAGCAATATGAAAATAAATATGTTGTATATGAAAAAATTGTTTTTCATATATGTATGATTTTATATAAAGTATATGTATACTTCTATATTGTTTATTTTATAATAAAATTAGTTTCGTCCAATTTTTCATTATAAAAATATTTATTTTTATTATATATAAA
>JAQMYG010000011.1:16792433-16803586 GCA_030014215.1 Clariallabes teugelsi
TTCATGTTTGTGGCTGTAATGTGACAAAATGTGGAAAAGTTCAAGGGGGCCGAATACTTTTGCAAGCCACTGTATATGAGAAAGTAACTGGCAGTTTTGAAGATTACTCCAAGCTGAAAGTGAAGGTTGAGTTGTGTTTTTTTTTCAGCTGTACATGAGGAATTATAAATTGCTCCCAGAGCACATGTGCATTCTGATTTGTCTTGATCAGAGTGATCAGAGACCTGCAATAAAGTTGCAGAAACTTCCTGGAACTAGTGCGTGAGGTCTGCTGTTAAGAACTTAAACTGATAGGTTCACAAAGAAAATTCATGCTCAAAAGTTACTACCGCCCTCTTTTAATTCCATGCTTTTTGTGTAGAGACATCATAATCATTTGATCTTATCAGGTCTCTGTATTCGACAAATAGTTTTTTCTCCATGCCATTACTATTAAGCCAAAAAAAACTTTATTGCTTTAGCAGCAATAACTTGAAATAGCTTTTTTTCTGTATGACTTTAGCAGTCTCCCCTATAGCTGTGAAGGAATTTTGACAAATTATTAATTGTTCTTCATAGTTCATTGAGGTTTTTGTGCATCTGCTTAAGCACAGCTCTCTTAAGGTCACGCCATAGCATTTCAACTAGGTTGAGGTCTGGACTTTAAATAGGCAATTCCCAAACCTTGATTTTTTTATTTTGCAGACATTCTGATGTAGAATTACTGGTGTGCTTTTGATCATTTTCCTATAGCATGAATAGGACATTTCGGCCAAACGTTAGCAGTCCATGTCTGCACGTGGCCTCTAGAATACTCTGGTATACAGAGAATTTCAAGGTCTCATCTAAGATGGACAGTGGCACTTTGGAAACCTGTTTTGTGGTCCAAGATTAACAACTACTAAAAAAAAAGAAAAGAAACTACTAGATTAAAAAACAACTTTTTAAGTTTTTGAAAACAACAGTCATCATATTCTCTGGGTCAAAAAAGAAAAGGATCATCCAAGCTGTTATCAAGGTTATCCAACAACCAGCATCAGTCATGGTATGAGGGCATGCTGGTGCTGGCGCCATTAATGCAGAGAAATATGTTCTGTTTGGAGCAACATATGGTGCCATCCAAACACTATCTCTTTCAGAGACATGCCTTTATTTTCCAGCAGGACAACACAAGCGGCATCCTGCTTGGAGTACACATGATGCATGGCTGCTATACACAGTATGGGTGCTAGACTGACACAACAGCTCCAGTTGTAAAATTGTAATGTAATGTAATAAAGCAATATCACGAGAGAGAGAGAGAGAGAGAGAGAGAGAGAGGGAGAAACTGCTGTTGTGCTGAATATCAGCACGGCTGTAGGCATGAGAACACAGCCAGAGTGAGGTATCACAGCTGTGCTGATATTCAGCTCAACAGCATGATGTTAAGTGTGATATTACTTAATTAGTTTCCAGGGTTGAATCCCAAATAGAACTAAATGGAAAGCTAGTTTGCTTTGTAGGGTATACAATGCCTTATTCCACTGGCAAAGTACTGCCCTGGTCAGGAATTAAAGTGGAATCTGGGATTCAGCCTTGTGTTAGAGCCAAGTTACTGTACTTTTGTAGCTTGCATTAGCCATGAACAAAACATTAACAGATGTGCTTTCTTGCTGAAAGGGCTTCCATGACTTGCTTTGAATGCAGGTTTTGGCAGGCGGTTGCTCTCTCCTCCTTCCAGTACTGCGGCCTGTACTGACCTACTTTCACCCATGCTGGGTACCGACAGTTAGTGTAATTAACAAGTGTTAGAACACCTGTGTTGTGGGAGTGATATAGTTAAATGCTTACTACATAGTTACTGTCCATTATCAACACTCATTAAATGCCTCATGTCCAATTAGATTACTAAGTCGTAATCTAACAAATAATATTATATTATAATTATAAATACATCATATCATATATAAACACATTTTGTGTTTATATATGTTACATCATGTTACATTTTCTGCGTATACCCATGGAGGTTTACAAATTCGAATCACTAAACATTATACAAAACAATATACTGTAATAAGAATAAAATGAGGACAAACCTTATGCTTTTCTTTCTTTGTTACAGGTCACAAGAGCAAATAGTATTTAATAATGGGAATCGTATTAGTAGTGGTGTTTACTTACAGATTCCACCCAGAACAGCAGCAGTCTTACACAACCACCGGTACCACCAGGACATGCCATCCCCATCGGTGGTGGCGGTGTTCTTGTTCGGTGCTGCCGCTTCCTCCGAGCTCATTTTACACCGACTAAATTATTCAGTCGCACGCTCTCGCTTACGGATCCACCGGGAACAGAAAAATGGTGACGTTACACTTTATGCAGCTACAACGGACGACGAACAGGTTTTATGTTCACGAATCTGTAAAGATTGTTGTTTCTTTAAAAGCAGCAGTAGCTAATAATAGTCCTTTTTACAACAACCGATTAATGTTTAGCTTGGACGTGTCAGCACACAATCAGACGGTCATTCAGATCAGACAATTTACAATCAGATATTCTGTCGGGGTCTGTATCAGCTTCCCGATCGCTGAGAATGGTCAAACGACGGGAGGATTTGCCTGCTTGCGGCTTACTGCTTTATCATCGGCTTGAACAGCGCGTTCATACCAAATCGACCCCGTAACAAAGTTAATCAAATGATAAAAACACACAACAACCTATCCCTGCCGTTTTGTGCCTCCACTAGGGCCTTCGCACCCAGTAGTTTCGCTTAGTTACACTCCTCTCTGCGTAAACAGTACCTTTAATCATACGGAGCCAGTTTAGTAGCCCATTGTTTCTTTGACTTATCACGGAGGTTCCCTCGCCTGCGTTGCTTTATGGGTGGAGCTATTCAATTGCGTCACTTTAAGGAGTCGCATATTCAAGAGCGTCAAAAATGCTTGCCGTTTCGCAGAAAACGATTTCTTCTGTACTGGTTCTAATATTATAATATTGGTTATATAGACTAACCATTTACAAAGCCTTAAAAACCTCGTTATAATGCATAGTTAAACTTTTCTTATATAATTCGTAAAGAGAGCATTCATACAACCAACATTATATTAATGCATACTTAATTAATGTTAACTACAAACAATTTAGAAATTAATTTTAAAAAATTGTAAAAAAAAAAAAAAAAAAAAAAAAAAACAATGCTTACAAGCAAAACAAACAAACAAATGCGACAAAGATTTATGAATGTATATTCGCAGTAGCCGACATGACGTAATTTCGCTGAAACTGTTACAGTAAAAGTCGGCCTTTTTGGTCTACGCAGAATTTTGCGTCATGTCCTTAAAATTGTGTTCCGTTGATTTTCCATGTTCAGAAAAAGAGTAGTTAATTGAGCTTTGGGTTTGTCCGCTCAGTAAAATAGAAGATGTAAATTAAATAACTTGATAGGTAAGTAAACAATTTTAAACATTGTACGGGTATTCCTTTCGCGGTTTGTACACTGGAGCTTTAAGAACAGCTGATAGCAATGATTTGTTTTGAGTGTACCAATATGGCGCTAGGCTCCGCCCCCAATGCTTCAACCGCGGCAAAAATGACAAGACTATTATACCACTCAAGCTTTCATATAAAAAGTCCATATGAAAGTCCTAAATGTTGACTTTTTGTACCGCACTTTGGTCAGCTTTGTTGTTGTTTTAAAGTGCTTTAGAAATAAAGTGGTATGGTATGGTATGGTATATAATACATATGTTAATATTGTATATATGCAATTGTAATTATTGTATTTATTATTATTATTATTATTATTATTATTTATTAACTATCATACCCCCCTGCCATGGAATTGCCCCCCCCCCCTCTACATAATCACGAAAAAAATATATGACATATGTTCATAATAAAAAATTAATAATAATACATTTTTAAAAGTTACTGTCATGACTGTGTTCTGTTACTCTACATGATGAAAAGTCCCGGTTCGACTTGAACACCCCTTATAGTAACATGTAATAATATATTATTAAGCCTAATGTTTACTTCTGTGGAGTGCTTACCTGGCTGCCATGGAAAGGTGTTATTGCATCTTCATTGATCAATCTCCTATACCGCTTATCCTGCACAGGGTCACGGGGAGCTAGCAGGATATGTCCTCAACAGGTACTAATCCATCACAAGACACACACATGGACCCACACACACATGAACGGACACACGTGCACACACACATGCACACAAATACACACGCATATTGTACACATACTGTACATGAACATGGACACGGACACACGTGTGCACACACACATATTGTACACATACATGAACACAGACACACACTGTCACAGACACACACACGGACAAGCATATACTGCCACAGAGACGGACACACACACACATACTGTACACATACACAGACAAAAAACACACAAACGCGGTGACACAGAGACACACACAGAGACACACAGACAAAGACAGAAACAAAGACACATATGGACACAGAGGCTTACATGCGGACACAAACACACACACACACACCTACGGACACACATGGACATGGACACACACATCAACGGACTCACACACACATGGTTGGACGTGGATGGACGGACACGGACGCAAAGCTGTCCAGGCCAGCTGTGCGGCATATTGTTGTATGCCTGAAGCTGGGGAAGGTGCCATAGCTGTGGAAGACATCCTGTATGGTACCTGTACCAAAGAGGTCAGGCCAAAAGACTTGGGGGACTAAAGACCACTGACCTCAAACCTGATGAAGACATTAGAGAGGCTGGTGCTTACAAATCTCCGACTACTGTTTATCCACTTCCATTTGCCTACCAGCCTGGCACTTGAGTGAAAGGCACTGTCATCTTCCTCCTTAATAGGGCTTTTTCACACCCCAAAAGGAGTCATGTTTTTTTAAAATTATTTTTAAAAATATTTTATAGTGCTTTTAACACCATCCATCCTGTGCTTCTGAGGGATAAGCTGGAGTACAATGGGAGTGGACCCATCATCTATCTACCTGGATACTGGATTACCTCACAAACAGACTGTGGTATTTGAGGATTCATGACTGTGAGTCTGACATGATTGTTTGCAACACTGGAGCCCCGCAGGGACTGGTCCTGGATCTGTTCCTCTCCACCATCTACACTGCATTCTTCATGTTCAGCGCAGCAACATGTCACCTGCAGTCTGCAGAGGTCCTCTGATGACTCTGCCATCGTCGGTCTGATCACATTGGATGATGACAATGGACTGGTGCCAATGGAGCTGCTTCCAGATAAATATGGGGAAGAACAAAGAACTAGTGGTGGATTTCTGTAGACACAAACTCTGTGCCTATGGCTGACTATGTTTTCTTTGCTGCTATAACATAGAAATTTCCCCACTGTGGGATGAATAAAGGTATATCTTATCTTAAACACACACTGACACATACACAGGCACACACAGACACACACAGAGTGGCCATCACAGTCTCCTGACCTCAGTATCATTAAACCACTTTGAAGAGATCTCAAGCATGCAGTTCATGCAAGACAACCAAGAAATATACTGGAACTGGAGACATTTTGCCAAGAAGAAAGGGTAGCTATACCACCTGAGAGAATTAAGGACCTCGTGCACAATTATCACAAAAGACTACATGCCATAATTGATGCTGCTTTCTTTATTGTCATGTTTTGTTTGCTTGTGCCATTCTCTTATGCCTTACATATGAATTTGAGTCCTATTAGTTTTGCTTTCTCACTCATGTTTTCATATCTTGCACATTCTCCCAAGGTATGCAAACTTTGGAGCATAGCTGTACATGGAAACACACGGACAGACCTGGACACAAACACATGAAAATGGACACACACACAAGTGGACGGACATGGACACAGGCACACATGGACATGAATACGAAAACACAACCACATGGACATGGACATGGACACAGACACACACGTGGATGGACATGGACGCACAGACAAGGACGTCATAGGGCACGGATAGCAGCTGTTGAAGTTTGTATAGTGTGAGGAAGAGAGAGATAATGAAGTCGAGGGGGAAGCTAAACGGGCTCGTGTATGTGTGTGAGAGAGAGAGAGAGAGAGAGAGAGAGTGTGTGTGTGTGAGAGAGAGAGAGAGAGAGTGTGTGTGTGTGTGTGAGAGAGAGAGAGAGAGAGAGAGTCAGTGAGTGAGTGAGTGTGTGTGTGTGTGTGTGTGAGAGAGAGAGAGAGAGAGAGAGAGAGAGAGACGGTGAGAGACAGATTTGACTGCGCACACAACACAGCTGTGACTCTTTTCTCGCGGAACGTTAACACAAAAGGATGAGTTTCTTATTGTAAGTATTTACTCTTCCTGATTTATTCATCACTTTTAAACTTGTTCACGAGAGAACCCGTTAGTTAGATCGCTGAACGATTAGCAGAAACCAGCTGCCGCCGCTTAGCCAGGCAGCTTTGCTAACATTTACTTGCTAGCTGGAGAATCCCGACTCATTCGGGTAAACCAGCTGATTGCTGTGCTCACAAACTGAGCTAACATTAGTTACCAGATCCGTCCAGTTTATCCAGGACAGCTGCTCATGTGGTCTTCGTGTAACTTAGCTGTAAGGTTAATGTTTGTATGGTGACATGCTAGTTGGCTGCTACAGTTGTCACTTGTCCGATTAGCCGGGTAATATTTGTGACTTTAACATATTTCCATGGCTCTTTATATACTTTAGTATTTTTCCAAAAATATTTATCAAAATACATCCGAAAATAATAAATAAGGGAAAAATAATAAGACGTCAAACGAGAAAACCATGACAGAGTACAAAAAAATACTTGAGGCTCTAAACTCTATCTTTTTAATCGTAAGTACAAGATATCTCAAAATATCAGAACAGTTTAAAAAATAGTTAAATATCTACGTCGTTGTTGTTATTATTGATTAAACAGTATCACTGGACCCCTATAGTTTATCTTGGTGCCAAATTTATCCCATAATGCATTGAGGAGATGTAACATTACAGTCTCATACAGGACAGGAAGGAGGACTTTCCATCTGTGTTGTGTAATGAACTTTGTGGAAGTTGCTTTAGGACATGAATAACTCATTATGCTCACGAAAGGCAAGTCAGATCAAGAGATTTTACTTTTCTGTCCACTGATTTCACCTCTGATGTAAACGCACCCCTCCTTCACCACATGGCCTTCAGATCAAATCACATGAATGTAATTAAAAAAAAAAAAGCAGCATGTAAATTCGAGGTTAAAAAAAAACAGAGAAACTGTAATCCTGAAGACATTTCTGTATTAGAAAATTTACAGGTTTACATACATTTATATAATGCTGATGGTGGGTTTCTTACAAAAATGAGAAGTAATAGTCTAATCAGAGAAAATGTCACCATATCAACAAATCGGTATCAACAAATCCTGTACTTGAGTGAATGTAGAGATACCCTAAGCAAAGTCTGACTCCATTTAAAGTAAAAGTTCTCCATTTAAGTTTCCACTTGAGTAAAATGACATTAGAGCTTGCCTTCAAATATTTAAAGTAAATATACTGTGAATTGTTATGGGTCTAATGTTATATAATTGTTTTTTTATTTACACCAGTTTAAACTACTTATTTCAGGTGAAATACCAACGGAATCACTGCACTCTGACAGAGAGTCTATACAATGACACTTGCTTTTGCCCCTTTTTGAGAATTTCGTGGAAATGTGACATTACATTGACAGATTAATCCCTCACACTGCTACAACCTGTTTACCTTTTTTTTTTTCCTTCCATGAGGGCCGTTGTTGCAGTACAGTTACTAACGAGCGGTCACTACACTTGGACACAAAATTAAAAAAAAATAGCTTTATGCGCACACACACCTGGTCACAATGTTATATTAAATGGTGTGCACGCGCTGATGTTAACTATACGAGTGACGCATGCACACTGGGAGCATGGGAGAAGATTACCCAAAATCCCACAGCGTGAGAGAGAAATACCATTCTCGGTTGTGACTTGTGACGCTCGACAGCGCTCGCTCGTTTATCAAGTTAACATATTTATTTAAAATTTTTGCTCGTCTTGCAAAACACTCGCAAACTAAGTTACTTGCAATCCAAGGTTTCACTGTACATCAAAGTTTCCGGATACACTACATGATTTTCAGAAGATTATGGAAGACTGGGAGTAAACAATAAGCAACTGCCTTTTGCAGATTTATTTTAGTTTTTATGACTACTTAAAGATGGTGGTTCATAGACTTAATGACTATGCCAAATGAAGAATCATAGACTACCGACTTGTCACTTCAATTGAGGGCACTCCAACTTGTTTTTGGGTGTGGGAAGTTGATCTGAATACAGGACTAAGAATCTGTACATTAAAAATAGTGGTGATTAATTTAAAACAAGAATTTAAACATCATCTGTTTTTCCTCTTTTAAGTGGAAATCGCTCATCCAAAACATTCAAGCCCAAGAAGAACATTCCGGAAGGTTCCCACCAATATGAGTTGCTGAAACATGCTGAGGCGACACTGGGCAGTGGAAACCTGCGCATGGCTGTCATGTTGCCAGATGGAGAAGATCTGAATGAATGGGTTGCAGTGAACAGTAAGTGTTACCCATTATGCACTTTTTATATCCACAGTGGGGCTTCCCACCACATGTACAGGCTCCACCAAAATACAAGTTCACTTCTGAGATTCCATCATACTTCAGTAGGAAGTTCAAAAGTGTTTTGTCATTTGATGAAAAGCATTGCGATGCAAAACAGACAGAGAACATTTGTAATCACACTAATAGAGAGACATGATTTTTTTTTTTTTTTATTGTACTGTGTGACACAATGAAAAGCAAACTTTCATGGCCTTGTCCTTATGGCATTTGACCTGTTCAGTGAAAAGCAGGGCATTGTGTGTGGAATGAGAGGCGTCAGCCCAATGTAGATCCCCCTTGTGCCATCAAAACAGCTCTGACCCATCAAGGCATGGACTAGACAAGACCTCTGAAGGTGTGCTGTGGTATCAGGCACTTAGGGCACTTTCACACTAGGCACAATCGATTTGTACCATGCCCAGTTGCTCCCCCTCATCCCTCCCATTGTTCACATTATGAGTTCTCTTTGATAAAGCAGGTGGCAGTAGGCACCAAGGTGGTTTGCAAGCCATTAATCACAAAGAGAGGAAAAGAAAGAGGAAGGAAAAATTTCAGGAGCAATGCTCTCACATGCCTTCCTACTTTATTAGCTGTGACTGTGTAGGTCAGAATGAGATTGTCACACACAGATTTTAGGAAAGACGGACGGCACTGATGACCTTGCGTCCACTTCAATATCTGATTCAATCCGTGCCTGAGTATGCTGTACCATGGTTAAGACCACCTTTTCCACCATACTTGGGCATGGTCCCCGATCATGGAATACGCATGTTGTCATTGATCAAAACTACCCAGACTTCGGGGTCAAGTGTTCTCGGAAATGATTCCGGGCCCAAATGTGAAAACACTTTAAAAAAAAAAAAAAAAAAAAAAAAAAAAAAAAAAGGAGACTTGAGCAACAGATTGTTTGAGTCCTGTAATTTGAGAGGTGGGGTCTCCATGGATCAGACTTGTTTTTTCTGCACATCCCACAGATACTTGCTTGGAGTGAAATCTGAAGAATTTGGATACTTTGCTGGTCTTATCCTGCTGAAAAATCCCATTACGGAATACTGTTGACATGAAGGATGACTCAAGGTTTCCCAGCAGAACATTACACTGCTTCTGCTGGCTTACCTCCTTCATGATGCCATCTTGGTTCCTCAGCACATGATAAAGCTCCTGTAAAAATTTACTTTTCATATGAAGTCAGAGTTTAATATTTTTTTCCCATTAATCTCTATCAGCTTGCCAATGTCGGGCCCTTGAGAAAGGCCCTTCCCCCTCAGATGTATAATGAGATTTTTAAAAAGGCCCTCGAAAAGGACGTCTGCATAAATGTAACAACGTTTTCCACTGCAGAAGTAAAATGATGTAAAAGCAATAATATGGATGTTATAATTTTCAGTGTGGGATGTTTGCATTTGTTACAACTTGACACAGCATAGTTAAATAGATTTTCTTTAATAACTGCTTTCTGTAATATTTTAATGTTAGTAACAAGAAGGACTACACTTGGTGGCAGAAATACCTCTTCGAAGCTGCACAGGTTGAGTTCAACTTGGATACAGAGGTGCAAGGCTTTTACAAGCTTTTACAATTTTCATATATTTGAACATCACTTGAGTAGTAATATTCAAGGATAGTTTTTACTATTACTCCACTACATCCTACTAAACATATCTGTACTTTCCGCTTCATTTGTGCATGTTGTATTACATAACCACAGGGCAGTATATTATTTGAAGCCACCTGCTGACTATTATATGTAATTGCGTGATTTGCCTTCCTCTGTAAAATGCCCAATCAATGTAGCAGGTGTTTGAAATCAGAAGTGGAGAAGTATGTTCGCAGTTTAGAGAGAGAAGAAGAGAAACTCTTTTGCTATGACTTAAAGGCTATAGTGAGCTAATAGAAGCTCAGGTCATTTTGAAGATAAGTGCGTTTTTACTTGTTCTCATTTAGATAAGGATGCTCGGATCACCATTATTGCAGCCAATCACTGTTGACCGATTGTTAAGAGAGGGTCTATTTGAAGCCGCTCACTAGCCTATGACTCGAGTATTATGTTTTAGTGTATACTCGCGGATATCACCTGAGATTATTGTGATTGATTGATTGCAAATCAACGTAAGATACAAACACCACCACCAGATAAATATTTAGTCCCCTGTTGTGTGTTTTATTGCTTAATAACAAAATAATTTTGGTATAAATGTAATTACAGTGAAACCTCGGATTGCGAGTAACGTGGTTTGCGAGTGTTCCGCAAGACGAGCAAAGAATTTTAATAAATTTGGACTTTGAAAATGAACAAGTCTTGGTTTACGAGTACCGAATATCATTTATCACGCATGCGCTTCTTGTTTTGTTGCAGAGCGTCACGTGATCACAACTGAGTCAACAGTTTTTCTCTCTCTTGCTCAGCGGATAATCGTCTCTCCTCCAGAGTCTTAGTGCGCGTCTCTCACTGGTATAATCAACATCCGTGCACGCCTGTATTGTTTACTATAACACTGTGACCATGTGTGTGTGCGTAAAACATATTTTATTTTGTGTCTGTATGCGTGTGTGTACAG
>JAQMYG010000011.1:16820853-16835667 GCA_030014215.1 Clariallabes teugelsi
TGTTTTTTTAACATTAGCTGGAGTTGCAAAGAAGAGCTAGGGTGCAGAGGCAGGTTTGTAACAGTTTCTGCAGTAAGATTTGTGTACCCTTGTTCCTCCTGCTCTGTGGACACAAAGCCTTCATTGTTACTGAAACTTGATGAAGATATGCCAACAATGTTCACCTTGCATTCTGGGAATTTAGTTAATCTGAAACACGAACACTGCGACCTTACACATTCCTGCATAAAATGTGATCATAAAATGCATGTACAGTAAGAGGCAGGTGTACCCTTCCGGAGCAAGGTACAGTTTGTGTAAGTTCATGTCTTGTCTCACTTTTTGTATGTGTAATCATGTAGTCATGTTCCTATTGACAGGGTAGTCACACTTTTTTTTATTACAGGCAATTATTACCAATAACTTTTTACTCTATCAGTGTTCTTCTAGTAAAATATAAAAAATAGTTTCATGGTCATGTTTGTCATGTGGCAGACTCATGACACAGACACTTACCAAGCTCATGATCTCAGTAGTGGGTATGAGCTGGAAGTGGTTTTGTCAAATTCAGATCATCTAGTGGATGATATACATGTTTCTACAGTATGACTAGAATTCTGTGAGGTAACAAGGACATTGATGCAATACATAATGTTTCTTATTATATGCTGGTATATGAGGGGCTTTTTAATCAAACCGGGACTTGGTAAAATGTCTGGTGAATGAAGATATAAAAACACAGTACAGTGTTGAGACTCTTAGTTGCAGTAAAACATTTGGTGCAAACGTTTTACAGAAGGCCGTATATACATGAATGTCAATCCTGGCCGAGGTGGCTCTGAGCCCTTTGCAGTTGTTCTTGTAAAAAGTTAACAAATGGTATGCCTTATCCTTGAAATTGATAAATTATCTCCAACTTGTGGAAGAGAACTTGCTCTAAGCCATTTCCACATATACAGTAGGGGCCATAAAACGAGTTCCTGGGAGGCTGGCATTTCAGAAGTGAAGCAGGCAATCTGATCATGGCTCCGGCATACTGGAAAAAAAAAAAGGTCTATCTTGATGGTATATCCTGAGTCCTGAGTGCATTAGTTTAGCAGGGGATTATATAAATAAATAAAGGGAATTTTAACTCTCATAACTTCCGCATAATCAAAAGTCACAGTTTGACTTTGAATGCTCCTCGTATTAAGAAGCATGTTGACAACTAAACTCTTAATCGCTAATTTAATGGCAGTGACATTCAATCATTTCTGAAAACAAAATATTATGAGATATGAAATATTGAAAATAATATTGTCAATTTTAAAATCAAAGCTATTTGACTGGTTATAATCAATTAATAAAGATATTAAATATCAAAATGCTTTTTTAATAGGTTCTGCTTTGGTAGAATTCCTAAAAAGCATTATAAATGTTATATGAACTTTTATTTGAAATAAGTGTTGTAGATCTAGACATGCTGACTGTACTGTATGTAAAATTATCTTTGGTTAAATAACTCTTTATGGCTAGGAAACTTTATGAAATTTGGAACTGTGTGAAAACAGCAAACGCTTCTCTCATCATGCCTGTCTACACTGCCCGTGGAATGCTCTGGCCATGCCAGCCTCCCATCACACCAGCTAATTAAGGCAACTCTGTAATGTCAACAGTTTGGTGCGTTATCAGCTGTGATATTCTCACTGTGTTAAAGAGACTCCTTTTATGAGTCTTTGTCCTGAGTCAACTTCCTGCTCCTGGGACTAGTAACGGATGAGTATTCAGTATGCCCACAGACTTGTGACGCAGGAACAAGCTCTACAACTTCAATGTGGTTTGTGAAAATAGACAGGCTAAATAGGCTAAGCGAGGATTTTAAAGAGAGAAAGGGTCTATTGCTTGCCTCTAGTTGGTCTCTTTTGTTGCATAAATGGCCTGGCATCTGTGGAATGTTAGATCATTAGTAGTCAGTTCACAAAAAAACACTTTGTCTTTAATCATTTTTCAAGCATGAAGTAAAAAAAAAAAAGGTCTCCTCAACCAGCTAAACCACATTTAGAAACATTTTGAGGAAAGGAAGTGTGATGCAGACTCCGTTTAGTCTACAGGCTAAGTAATTTAACTAATAATGGTAGTATTGAAGACATGCTGCTTTGTGCCAGAATGTTTCCAGCTGAGTTTCCAAGGTTTATATGGAGTGAACCAGTAGATAAATAAAACAAACTGAAAAATAAACATCTCTCTGGAGAATAAGGTCAGAGATCTTGAGATCAGGTCAGAAGATTTGATTCTCTAAGTTGATCTTTCGAAATGCTTACATAACTTTATAATACATACAAGCCTATATGACATTCCACGACAATAAGTCACTCATCCTGTTACCATCTACATTGAGTATCCAGTCACATGCTGCTCATAAGATCAATTAACAAATTTCATGTTTGGCTTCTGATAATAAAGTAGTCCTAATACTTTTGCTTTAGCTCTGTCATTTAATATTATTACTGTAGATTCCATTGCTGTTATTCATAAAAGCCAATAATGCACCCAGAGTGGAATGGTATGTATAGTTATCCACAAACCATTTAGTCCCAAGGGAGCCTTTAACTCCAACTATTATCTGAAATTAAGGCTTAGCATTTCTGTTTTCCCAGATGATGGAGATCAGAGGACTGCTTACTGTTCTGTGTCTGCTCTTTAAAAAAAAAAAAAAAAGGAACAACTTTGTAAGGAGTTGTTTTCTCTTTCTTGTTTTAGCTCTACTCCTGGAATTCCCTTTTTTTGGACTTAAAACTTATTACCAGTTTGTTTAACAGTAGTTAAAACAATTAAGGTTAAAAAAATATATCTGTAAATCTAAATCATTATTCTTGCAAAACATCAAATGATTTTTCAGTGAATTCCCATAATTTCAACACAACTAGACTGGTGTGAACTCATACTGGTGTGGCTTTATTACAGGGAACTGCAGCTAATACTATGAATAGGTTCACATAATATAGACTCCGCAGACTGACAAACACTGTTGCGCAAAGAAACACATAACCTCCTATCTAATTTTCAGTTCTCTGCCACAAGGGTTGTTCGAGTCAAACCAGGACTTTTGATTATGCAGAATAACAGAATAACAGAACACAGTTATGAGAATTAAAACTAGATTTATTTCTCTATATAATTTCCGGCTACACTAATGCACTTATCCCAGCATTTCACTAGTGCTTAGGTACCATCAAAGTAGAAACTTTTTTTCAGTATGTCACAGACATGAAATGCTGGCCTACCAGGAACGCCTTCAATGCCCCAAAATACGGTAATGGCTTGAAGTGTGGTCAGGACTATACAGGGGGTGAGGCAATAACTTCCAGTCAAGTTCCCTTAATGTGCAAGTGGTGTTTGTGAAAAATTATGTGTACAGTTCCCAAAGACAGATACGTCACTCCACACCACAAGTTGGTGACGAGTTATCTGCCAATTTTCAAAGATCGTGTATCCTATTTGTTGAATGTTCACAGGAATGACTGTAGTGGTGTCTGAGCCACCTTGGCCAGGATCATCATTCTTGATGTAAGGCCTTCTTAAATACAACGTTTGCACCATTCAATTGTTTCATCACTGTACTCAGCTTGAAGTCTTCCTTAAATACCAGTTTTACACCTCAGTTTGCCTTGGAACAACCCCTTGTACTTTGTCATGCAAGGACATGACAATTTGAGCATTCAACAACCAGCATCATGCAGGGGTCAGGCTTAATTTACCATTCTTGTCGAACAAAAAAAGCCAGATGGCCAGCTGGTCCTCCACTCAGCCATAACACTCTAGAGATCACAGACACAACTTAGAATTCTACAGCTTCCATTTTGCACAGACACAGTAATTTCTTTCTGAACTGTCGAAGGCTGTACATCAAAGTTGCCACAAGGGTTTATAACATGTCCTGATGGTAGACTTCTGCAGGCAACAAGACACCAGTAGGATCAGTACACTGTAAACCCTAATGCTTAAAGTAATTAAACATATTGAGTACTGTTAACTTAAATAATTACAATTAGTTCAAATTAATGAGTAATTGATGAGTATTTAGAACTTTTTGGTATTTATGAGTTTGTAGAAATTACACTTTTCAAGTTAGCTGAACAACTTTGATATTTTAAGCCACAGTAACTGTCTCCTTAAAGTTCCACCAACTTAAAATCTTTCAGCCTAGCGATTTTGTGTCTGACATCATCAAACTGCCCACGTTGAATTGTTTTGATCAAGATGGTGGATTGAAAATGTAAATCGCACGGGAGAAAACGTAAGCTCCACTTTTTGCTACCTACTGTTTAGGAGGTTAGAAAGCAAGATTTCTTGTAATTGGCAAATATCAATCTTTAATTTGAACCGACTACTTTACTAGCATAAATTGTTCAGTTTTTGAAATTGTCAGGTTTACAACTCCGGTTTTCGGGGTTTGAATATAAATCCTGAATTCCTATTAGTTTTAGTTTTAGTATTAATATTCATAGATTTTGTACTTTCAGATTTAACTGAAGAAAAATAAAGAAAATCACTTATTTGATTTGTAATAGGGCACTGGGTGCTCAGTGGTAGGTGTTTTGCCTCTCACATGAAAGGCCTGGGTTCTATTCTCAGCCACTGGATGAAGTGACTGTCCCAAGCCAGGGCTGCTTCATGGGCATCTGGTGTAAAACCTGTGCCAAGCTTGTGTGCGGACTGGATGGTCCACTGTGGCGACCCATTGCCGGGAGCAGGCGAAAGACCAACAACAATTTCTTTGATCTCCAACAACTAAAAAAATTATAATTACTATTAAATAGTATGAGTTAGGCTACTCATTAATGCAAATAAAGAATGATTAATATGAATGAGTACAACTAACTCGAAAACTGATAGTTCTGTTTACCTAAAATTGAAAACATCATTACTCAAAAAATTTTATGTAACTGATTACCTCAAATTTTTTGGGTTTTGCCAACTTATTCGGGTTTACAGTGTAGTAAACAGTACACGTGCAAACGGACATTGAAATTATGAGTCCGTATTATAACTCCGCAGAGCGAGAGATAGAAAAAACATTTGCTTAGTTGTGATCATGTGATGCTTGGCAGACAAAGCGTATACGTACTACTCGTGTTTCAAGAAAAATGTATTAAAATTTTTTGCTTGTCATGCAAAACACCAAGTGACTCGCAAGGTTTTACTGTATATGCATATGTTGTTATACATGTTGCCTTTATTTATACTAATCAGATCTGCAGACATAAAAATGCCTCTTTATTTCTACAAAATGGAAAAGAATTGTCATTATCATGCACATATTCTAACAATAGCACACAAATCTGCATGCTTACAAACTGACCCATTAGAAATAAATTATTTACTTAATCACATTTACCTATGTAAGAGTATATGTAAATTAATTGACAACCTAAAGATTGGTACCAAAGTTGGTTGCTTCTACTTTATTTTAAGGTATTACATAGAGCATATAAATTGTTAGGTTAAGACTTTCTTTTGACTGATTAAAATTTCTTCTAACTTGTCCTGTCATGCATATACTTTTCCATTAAATGTGCTTAAGGACACAGTTGGTTTGATCTGGCTGATGCTATGCTCAGTAATTCAATAATAACTACAGTTTTCATGCACATATTACTCAGAACATGGCCTGAATATGCAGGTGTAAACACAAAAGGCTTGTACCATATTTAATTTATGTTGTCTGTTTGACATTTTTAAATACGTTTCTAAGTAAAACATGTGACACTGTATACAATTTTGGGGATATTTTGGGAACAACATGTCTTTTAAAACAACTTGCATTGAACCGTTCACCTGAAATGCCCTTCTAAATCACCCAATGGATGTTAATAGAAATTAATAAACTACAAGAAAAGTCCTACTATAAAAATATATCTTTACTTTCCCAACAACTTTTTGGCTTGGTTTACTTTCGAAGCATTAAAAATGCAAAACTTATTCATTAAAAGTACGAATTACAAGTATTTAGATTATATTCATGGTGTTTCCATGAAATTAACATGCTGAATGATTGTTCATTGTTTTTAGTAAACATTCAGTGGCAGTCACGTTTTCCCCATATTTATTTACACTTTAACCTGTGCACACACTGGCCACCAGGAGGATCCCTAAGCATGCGTGTCAATTCCCTTAATAAATATATTTCCTAAATAAGTATTGTTTATATTACTAATAAATGAGATGACAATTTACCTTCCCTGGTTCATAAATGTATTACTATAAACTAAAAAGAAAGGCCTGGATCATGCTCAGCTGTGTATCTTTGTCTTAATGCTCAAATAATAATGCTCAAAAAATCATAAATCATGTTACTATAACAATTGAAAGATCAGGACCTGTCAAAAGCCTGGCTGCATTTTCTTTTTAGTCCTTCTTGGAAAGCTTTTCTAAACATTTCAGGCTGATTCTAGTGGGAAATTGGGCTGTTTTTCAAGAATGGGCTGACCACCATGTTTTTAGTAAGCTGTGTGGACTTTGTTTGGCTTACTCAAGAGGAAAAAATGTATTCTCATCCTTAAGGGAAAATCTTTTATTTTTATTTTTTTTACTTGTGGAAATGGTTCCAATAGATTAAAATAGTGGACATCTAAATTATTTAAACAGGTAAGCGGTAAAGATCCGAAATGACTTAGAAAAAAGAAAACAACAGAAAAAACAATTCGATTACCATTTTATCTATATAAATCTAAGTATATTAATTCAGTTGAAGCTAATTGAAATTAATTGGAATACTGCACACAGAACTGTCAGACATATGATATTAAACTTCCTATATGCTCTATATATTAGCTAAATATATAGTGTAATAAGTAATTACACTATATGCATTTTTATCCAGATAAGGATTAGTTTGTAATTCCTAGTATAAGTGCCACATCTAGGGTATGACATGACTTCATGGCTCCTACACCCAATATAGCATAGTCTATATATTGATTAGTGTGTAACTTCTTACCCAATATATTAGTGCATGGCATTGTAGTTCCTGCACACCATGTAACACACTGTATTATTAAGGTTTAGAATTCAGTTTAGGATTTTATTCCCTAAAATCAGGTTATGTCCTACATAGATTATCACTGTATTACATTTATTTATTGATTTATTTATTTATTATTGTATGTATTTATTTATTTATTCCCTTTCCCGCAGGTAAATGCTTTAAATGGTTGAAGTGGAACTAGAGCCTCTCCCAGGTAAACTGCAACACAAGGATACACACACACACACACACACACACATTTATACCTCGACAATTTAGAATACTGACTTACAGGAAGCCTCTGTAGTGTCCTAGTGCTACTAAAAATAGACTATAGTCTAAATATATCGTAAGGCAAAGCCTATTACATAGGAGTTAATTTAAGAGCTGATACAGCAAATAAGACAATAAAGTTTTTTTTTATTATAATTTATGTTGATTTAGTTTGCATTAAAAAGTTCTTGGTAAAGAGGTGAGACTTTGTTTAAAAACAGTCAAGGGAAGTCAGTCAGTCTGCTACCTGGGTGCCAGTACAGTGAACAGGCTTCCTTTTGTTTTGACAGATGGTGTGTCGAGTAAAGTCATAATGGACCATAGTACCAACTCGGCTTGAGGAGAGAGATAAATTGTTGTGCAGAACCATACCAAGGTTCTGTGCATTATCAGAAGGTATGATTAGAAATTTTTCCAAGGAGACAACAAAATTTAAATGTGAAGGTACTTAACCACAGATATATAGCAGCTGATTCTGTTTATAAAATAGCTTCAAATGATTAGCTGCCATATACAGACTGTCAGACATACCTAAATCTGAGCAGGGAACATGAGAGGCTGGGGATGGGGTAGGGTAGGTGACTGTGGTTCAGGTTGTTCCCCTTCAGCTTAACAGTGATATGAAAAGCCATGTGAAGATCTAATCTTAATAAGAGATCTCAACAAATATATAGTGAAAAGATAAGTACTGAGACTTATGGGGACACAGTTAATAGCATGTACTGTATGTTGATCCATATCACGTCCTTATCTTTTACCCATGTAGGAAGAAAATCAATGCCATGCTGGGGCACTAACTCTAAGTCCTGTGAGGATGGATAGGAAGGACTTGTGAACATCCAGGACTGTTCATTGCCTGGCTGTGCTAGCTGTGTGAAACGTCTAGGGTGGTTTCTGTGTAATGCACTGCTTTGAAGCTAGACTGGGTTGCAAGTCATTCTGGGTGAGAGAAATTGAGATAAGAGTGTAAACAGCACATTCAGAATCTTGCCGAGAAATGAGAGATGTGATAAGGGTTGGTAGTTGTTGGCATTTAAATGGTATGTCAAGAGGATTGGGCAAAGGCTGGCCAAGCAATCCAGCTAGAACTGTTCGAATAGAGTAAAGAACTTGTGTAACAGGCTTAGCGGTTAGCACTTTTGCCTTGCACCACCAGAACTGGGGGTTCAAATCTTGCCTCTCTGTGTCTATGGAATTTGCATTCCCAGTGTTTGGGATTTCTCCTTGTAGTCTGGTTTCCTTATGCTGTCCAAAGACATGCGGTGTAAGATGATTGGGGTTTGAAAAGAATTGCCTGCAGTGTGTAATTGGTTGTTTGAATGTGTGCAAGCTTGTACCCTCAGATTGGTTGAAACCAGATCCAGGTTGTACCCCTTCTTGTGCCATAAATTCCTTGAGTTAGGCTCTATATATACCCCATGACCATACGCAGGATTAAACAATATGCCGGATATCTATTGATAATCCATGGATTTTACCACATAGAGGATCCAAAAGATGCTCAGACAACATGAAAGGCTGAAAGTCCTGGATGATGCTTTGGGAACATCAGCAAATCCTAACAAGCTAAATGTTTTGTGGTTCCTTGATTTTGACTTAAGCAAACTTCTGTAAGTACCTTTTGTGCGTGATGGAATCAATGTATGAAATGTTGCCCTCTACACCGACAGACAAACTTTTGTTTCATTGCTTATCTTGTTCGCTGCTGTTGGATTTATGCCAAGAGTCTCTCTCTCGATCTCGCGCACGTCACGCTGGAGGAGGGACAGCTCTTTAAATATGGAAAGGAGACGCGGAGACAGACGAGCCGTTAACGCTCGAGACGAGCGAACAGGCAAAAAAAAAAAAAAGCGTTCCTCCCTTTCTGAGACTGTGCAGAGAATTCGAGTAATGACTGACAGTGAGATTGAACTGATGGTAGTTTGCCCAGCCAGTGAAATACCGTTAGATCCCGACAGATAGAAGACGAACAGGTCGAGCTGAGCTCCTGGCTCTTCATCTGCACAGAGTTCGGATCCTGACGGTTCAGTTCGACAGTTCGACACCGAGAACAGTTAGAGCGCGTGCTTCTTCACACCGACAGGACGGCTTGTGTTACTTTGAGACACCATAACGCACTTTAGCATGTCGGGGAGAGGTCGGACGCCCGAGATGAGCGATAAAAACAAGTAAGTATTTATTATTATTTTTTTTAATAATGAGCCTTATTAACGGGGAGTGAGAATATTCAGTAGCTGTTTTGTAGGAAGCTTATTAAGGCGGGTTACCTGTTTTTAGCGTTGTGTGTGTGTGTGTGTGAGAGAGAGAGAGAGACAGAGACAGAGAGAGAGAGAACTGGTTAAGTCGTCGCCAGATTAAGACATTTGCCTTATGTAGGTGTATCCTCTACCTACCTTTGTACGGCTCTACCTTTGTTCTGCAGCATTTGAATAAAACACCTGTAGGCTGCGCTGAGGTAGTAATAGCACAAATATTAGGGAATAATAACGGTGCAATAACAACATTCTATCATATATGGTACCCTATATGACAGCTTCCAACTTTTTGTTGTGGTCGTAAATGGCTTTGACGTTGTATAACACCGAAGTAGCTTGCAAAGTCAGGTCCATAAATATTCGGACACCGAGGAAGTTATTCAACTTTGAGACACGATATAGTGAAGTTGAAATGAATAGACTTGCTGCTTCAACTTGAGGGAATTTACCTGGAGTGTAGAACCGTGTAGAAATGACAGTACTTTTATATGTCCTCCCCTCCACCTTTTGAGGGGCCAAAAGTAATCGGACAAACTAGACATTAGTTTTCAGGTATAAGATTCAGGCTAGATTGGGTTAAATGTCTGGTGACTGACCTGGCCATTGCAGAACATTTCACTTTTTTGCCTTGGGATGCTTTTAAAATGCAATTTTGGCTCACTTTCCATCTGCACTGTGAAGCACCATCTAATGGGTTTTGAAGAATTTGAATCTGATGCAGATAGTTTAGCTGTATACTGTACACTTCAGAATTCATCCTTCTGATTATGTCAGCAGTCACATCAATATATATACAAGTGACCCAATCTCACTGGCAGTATTCCATGCACTTACTCATGCTATAATTTTTGTACTTGTTGATTTTTGTCTTATTTGCCCAAAAGATTTTGCTCCAGAACTGTTACTTTCAACTGTTACTTTTAGGGGGGTCATTTATATCATATTAATTACCTTCTCTTTTACAATGTTTGACAATGTAGTATGAAATGTATTGCAACATACTAACTGTTAAGCAATAGTTACAGTGGCTGCTTTGTCTAAAGACCTGTAAGTGCCAAGCAGCGGGGTAGGATCTTTTTTATTTACCATCAAGGGTGCATTTAGAGTTAATTAAATATAATTGTAAAATGTTCATGTTCAGTGTTGCAGTCCACCACAGTTGTTAAGAGGCCTATTATTTTCTGAACACATTATAAGTTAAACTCATTGCAAAATAACAAACACACTTGCATCTCCCAGGTAGTAGATGGGCTGTGTTTTATTGATTGATTGATTGATTTGTAAGTACAAAGTAAAAAGGGAATTTAAAACATTGCAAAAATAGTAATTATTGGCGGCACGGTGGTGTAGTAGTTAGCACTGTCGCCTTGCACCTCCATGGTCTGGGTTCGATTCCCGGCCAGGCTCAATTCCTGTCTCTGTGTGCATGGAGTTTGCATGTTCTCCCCGTGCTTGGTGGTTTTCCTTCGGTTTCCTCCCGCAGTCCAAAGATATGCAGCTAATTAGGCTAAATGGCATTCCCAAATTGCCCAATAGTGTGTGTATGTGTGTGCCCTGCGATGGATTGGCACCCTGCCTCGTGCCCTAAGCCTCCTGGGATAGGCTCCAGGTCCCCCTGACCCTGAATACAGGATAAAGCGGTATAGAAGATGAGTGAGTAAATGTCATGTGAACTACCTGTGTATTCCCTATGTGTGTTTTATTAATGACCCAGGCACTTAGGCAGCGATGCCTTCTGCTGATTTATAAGTGAATGTTATGGAACAGTTCAAATTTCTACACAAAGACGTTACATCTGACAGGATCTGACAACTAACATATCCTCTTATGTATTATCTTTATTATTTTACATTTAGATTATCTTATAAGATTGCTCTACTGTGCACAATGTTATCACTTTTAAGTCTAAACCATGTATTACATTTGTGGTCAAAAGTTTACCCACACTCATCATGAACATGAATTGTATGTCATTATGTGTGCTATCAATGATCTGGCCTTTTTTCTGGGGAAAAGTGAATATACAACATACACCTTTAATAGAAGAAAACCCCAAAATATGAAGCACAAGTTTAGACTTTAGGGGGGTTATGATATTAACACAAAATTATAGATACAAAAAACAACATCCCCTTATAAATTATTGACGCAGTGGTGCTGAAAGCCCCCAAAATGTCTCATAATTTGCCAACTTCAAGGTCTCTCAACTTCCTGTTAGTGATGGTTAACTCCAGCTCAAGTCGGGAATGTCTCTCAGAGCCGTTTCTAAACACGTGCAGATTCTAAAACCAAACAATTGTACATAAGTACAAGTTATTGGAAGGTGGACCCACTTTGCAAAGTCTGAAAGAAGATTCAAACTGTCACCTTCCGCTGAAAGGACAACTGGTCAGAAACAACACAGGAACCATCATAGCACAGGCCTGCTGTGGAATGAAAGGCTGCCGTCGAAGAAATAAAATGCTGCTCCAAAATCAACACCTTCAGGGTTAACTAAAATTTAAACCAAAAAGTTTGCAGCTGGGCAAATAGAAAGCCTTCTGGAGGAAAGTGTTGACCAGAGGTATGCTTTGAGCAATAAAGGTGAGGCATTTAACCTCAAGAACACTGTACCATATGTTAGGTAACATCATTCTTTTTGGCTATTTTGTTGCCAATGGAACTGGTGCATTGCACAACGTGGATTGAATTATGAAGAAGATGGATTCATCATTCATATTGGACATGTTTCTGGGTGGATGCAAATAAACTTTCTGTTTCACTGATCCCAGAGTAGTACTGTACGATGGTCTTATCAGCTTTTTTATTCATTTATTTATTTTTAGGAATGTAGTGTGACTTCAGAGAAAAGACTAATCTAAAGAGTAAGATTTTTTTTTAAAGCAAAAGAATTTTAAAGAACTAAAAATTGAGATTTTTCTTATCTTTTTTTGGAAGTACACACTACAGAGACTCCTGTGACAGTCCAAAATGATTAAAATTTAATGATTTAATATTTTGGATCTGCAACCTTATTGAAAGCTTGTAGACCAGGCTTAAAATTTCAGTCTAGGTCAAGAAAATCAACAAATTAGTTTAACACTGGGAACGAGAATTCTACCAGAAGCTTGTTGATGGCTACAAAAACCAACTGCAAAAGGGACATTTCACCAAATGCTTGATTTGCTATAGAAATACTTTTGACCCTGTATGTATAATTTTGAGCCTTAAAAGAAAACCTGTGCACAAAATTCTCGGGTTTTCTTCTGTTTAAGACTAGACGAAAACCAGTCCACAAAAATAAAAAATCACTGCAAGCCCAGTATTGCGATAATGTTAATGATGAGTGTATGTAAACTTTCGCCTGCATTAAAGCTGCATTGTTCTATGTTTATTATCTTGCTTATTTGTGGTTTACACTGAGACAGGTAGACAGGTTTTTGTCATACTCAGGCATATAAAAATGCATTAATTTCGATTAGATTATCCAAACTGAGCACCAACTCCTGAAAAGTGAATATCATGAAGACCTGGTACTAAATATGCAAACATATGTAGAGCTGAATCAGATGAGCAAAACGAATCTCCAATTTTCTGTACACAGCTACTATGTCCACTATAGGGAATATAATGAAGAGCTTCAGCCAAGTATAATCACAGAGTCACAGACACTTCACATGAACTCATTGTTATCTGTAATCTGTAATCTGTTATCATTGTAAATCTGTTCACCTCATCTTTATCACATTTTATCTCCTTCTCTACTCCAATGTTTACACCACATTTTCTAGTGTTTCCATTCATAACTAGGTGAAGAACTTGCCAGTGATTGATTGGTAGTAGAAAAACCAGATGTTTAGAGGCTTTGATCATACTTTTAAATTGATCGAGATAAGGTACTTTCCTCATGCTTTCTAGTGTGACTCATTTAGATAGAGAGATAACTTTGTATAGTATTTTTTCCTCACTTGTTCATCTGGTTTCTGGCAGCTATCTAGATCATACACTACAATGAAACTATTAGAAATGGCAGATTAAATACACACAACAAGGTGTGCCAAACTTCCTGGTTTGCTTAAGCGAGCAGTTTTACTGGCTCAGGTATTATGAATAGGAGTTCCAGGACGGTTTATCAGAAGGAAGAAAACAGAATTAACTCAGACTTGATGGGAAATGACCTTCAGAGAGAATATACACATTTCTAACTTTACAATATTTATGTGTGAGACCAGTCCTGTTACTTATCTGAATGAAGAGTTTTGGAGTGGGGGTGAGAGCATGATTGAGGAACAAGAAGAAGTGGAAACTGAAGTGAAACTGCATAACCAAAAATACAGCAAGCCTTTTCCAGGTTTTCATAGTCAGCATAACAATGCAAAAGAATACTGTTTTTTATATTAGTAAAATAATTTTTAGTACCTGCATCGCCAAAGCCAAGCCTGTCAACAAAATTCCCTAAGCAATTATTATTTGCTTGTCACTAACATGAGCTAGGTTAAAAACCTAACTTGTCCCAGTGTATTTTCTGTCTGGGCATCATGCCATGCAAAAGTTTACTTCAGTTTCTGTTTTTCATACCATAAAAAGGAAAAGCAGTAACTCACTTTGTGACACCACTAAAAGAAGGCTGTATATAAAACCATGGTTCTGTTAATTGGCTCTGTTACTGTAGTTATTGCTGGGGCAGAAGCATCATTCCAGTGTGCCTGGTGTCTGGTGTATCAAAATGACAAGGGGACTTGTAATGGTCCAACACTTTGCTTACCAGCAGTCTAAAAGTAGGATTTTCCCTTGGGTCCAGTGTGATGGATTGCACTCACCTAAAGGAGCAACGTGAAAAGTTGGTTTCATGGTTCTGTAACCTGTACCCTCCTATTCAGGGTCTCTTTGGCAACAGGCTCAAAAAAGGACATCGGACATACAAGGTTAGATTCCACTGAGTGGTTTTTATTTGCTAATGAGAAATGACACTATGTGCAAACCAAGTTAACAGAGAGTCACACCATATCATATACAGTATGTGCCTTACTTTTAGGTATGAGTTATCAGTCAGCTCCCTTACAGAGGAATTAACATCTTTGGAATTGAGGGATTGCTTTAATGCTAGAAGTAAATGGCACAAGTCTACTGTACCTGAGTCTCCAATAACTACCTGGACTTAATATTACCATCAATCAACATCAACTGTTATGCTGAACTGCCACCTAACACACACAGTATGAATGCAGATCAATTCCTGCTCTCTGTTTCACCCAGATGAAGATGGGTTCCCTGTTGAGTCTGGTTCCTCTCAAGGTTTCTTCCTATTACCATCTCAGGGAG
>JAQMYG010000011.1:16842707-16860323 GCA_030014215.1 Clariallabes teugelsi
TTTGAGAGACATTTTCAGTAAGAGAGTGGGTCTGCATTAAATTTCCTTTTAATCACACACTCACACTCACACACACACACACACACACACACACACACACACACACACACACACACACACACACTCAAATAATTGTATATCTGATTTCCTCTATTTTTCTGCATCTGTTTCTCTGCAGGGTGGATGATGAGGCTGTAGTGGACAGAGGGGCTTCATATGTCAAACACTGTGACAAAGAGGCAGTTGAGAGTATGACATGCACACATGCACACGAACACACATACACTCTTATATGTTGTCTTACAGTTTGCAATCTGTAGTTGTTTCCTTGTTTTTCTTTTTTCAACCTTTTCAGTGATGTTTACTGTTGATGTGGTAATGACTCGTACATTAGCCTTAGAGAGGATTAGGAGCAATAAAGATAAGAGGTACGTAGATGTTAGACACTAGAGACATGTAAAGACATTTATTATTATTATAATCCTGAGTGCACAGACAAATGTACTGTGTTAGTGTTACATTTGGTAAGTTTGCAGTGTTTCAGGAATAGATCCAACTGGTGTTTGTTGAGGCTATTTATAGAAAATCCACTAACCACAGTACACACATTTAAACATTAGTCATTGTGGGCACATCAGTTCTTTCAAACCTTTGCTGTTTTCATATGGCATTAAATTTTTTTCACATGTGAATTTGACAAACACGCAGAGTTTGAAAGAAATACATGTCAGTTGTAATCATAATGTAATGTAATTTCTGTTAGTCATACTTTAATAAAACAGAATGTCTAGTAAAATTAGGTAGTATAGTGTTTAATCTTAGAGTTGGAACACTTTTATGAGACTTTTTCATATTCTGTATTGAATACAAAAAATTATAGGTGCAAAACTAAATACAACAAAGCATAAATCCACCCAAGAAGAGTGTTAGGTACACAATAGCAAGTTTTTCAATTCATAAGGCAAGTTTTACACGTACTGTATTATCGCATGAAAAATACCCACACGTTTCTTATGTTGTCATATTTGTAAGTAAAACAAAAGTGACACAATCATAGCGAGTTCAGCATGTAATTCATTCTAAGTAATATTGGCATATAAACAATTTTGATAAGTAGTATAAACAAATCACAGCCAATAGTTTTGACTGGACGGCAGCAGCTTTGCTCGTAATGCGCTCAGGAGCTGCTTGCTAATTTCCTTAGAAGATACACATCAAAACATTTCTTAGTAGTTACGAATGAATGTATTTCGAGCCTTTTACTTGAATATTCCATTGCCAGTTCAACATGTTGGGTTTTTATTGTAGAAATCTCTATCTAGACCTGCCTAAGTTTTTTTTTGGACTGATGTTTGGCTTAAGCTGAAGATTGATCAGTCTTAAAATAGAACACACAGTTGTACACAGAGGTGGGTAGAGTAGCCAGAAATTGTACTCAAGTAAGAGTAGCTGTACTTCAAAATAATATTACTCAAGTAGAAGTAAAAAGTAGTTATCCAAAATACTGTATTACTAAAGTAAGAGTAAAAAAGTATTTGGTGAAAAGATACTCAAGTACTGAATAACTGTTCCATTGTAATGTCTGATTTTTGTTTTTTAGAACAAAATGATAAAATAATGTACAAATTCTGACATTTCCAAATAATAAAATTAATGAAATAAATAAAATAAATTTATAAAACTAAATATCTTTACAAAATAGCAAATTAAGGAACAAGAAACACAAATTTCCAAAGACAAAGAATATCTAATGTGTAGAATAAATGGTTAGAAAAGTAACAAGTCGAGTGTGCCGAATGTAGCGGAGTAAGAGTAATGTTTCTTCTTCACAAATCTACTCAAGTAAAAAGTATGGTGCAGTAAAACATGGAAAAAAAACATATGGAGTTAGATCTGGACTTCTTGAATTCATGTGGTCCACATCGTTCCAGCCAACATCCTGGAATCCTGAAAATCCTCGTCTAACCTCACACACACAGTAAGAGCAAAATGGGTTGGTGCACTAGTGATACTACAAGTTCTATAGCCATTAAATGTTCTTTAGTTAATTTTCATCCTCCCTGCATACAGTATATACACTATATTGCCAAAAGTATTCACTTACCCATCCAAATCATTGAATTCAGGTGTTCCAATCACTTCCATGGTTACAGGTGTATCAAGCACCTAGACTTCTACAACATTGTTGAAAGATGGTCGCTCTCAGGAGCTCAGTGAATTCCAGCGTCGTACGGTGATAGGATGCTGTTAGTGGTATTACAACAAAGTGGAAGGGTTTGGCAATGACAGCAACTCAGCCACGGAGTGGTAGGCCACATAAAATCACAGAGCAGGATCAGCGAATGCACAGAGGTCTCCAACTTTCTGCAGAGGTAATTGCTACTGATCTCCAAACTTCATGTGGCCTTCAGATTAGCTCAAGAACAGTGCATAGAGCTTCTAGAATTTCATGCTCCCAACTTTGTGGGAACAGTTTGGGGATGGCCCCTTCCTGTTCCATCATGACTGCGCACCAGTGCACAAAACCAAGACTTGCCCATTTTTCAAGTCAAAATTTATAGCAAATTTTTGCTCGTCTTGCGGAACACTCGCAAAGTGGGTTACTCGAGCAATCCGCGGTTCCACTGTATAGTGCCGTTTTCTGGCTTCCCTTGATAAGAAAAGAAGGATTAACCAGGTGAGGCTGTTGTCATGCCTCCAACAAACAGTGAAGCCAGACTCACTGGATTCAAACTTTTAGTGAGAAAAATTATGTCCCCACAGACTGTATAGCTGGTAGACGACTTAAAAGTACTGTATACATGCTGCTCCCATTGACTGGTGCAAAGACATAATGACACCATATAGGTTGTTGCTAGAGGTTTTCTGTGTTATGTTCTTTATATACCACCTAAGGTTGTGTGTTTTCATATATATATATTTAATTAATATTGGTTTGGTATGCAATTGTGTGTATATATTCAATAAACTAATATGGGTTATGTGGCGTGAAGAAGCATTATGATGTGTTTCTGAAAGCCAGCTCATCATAGCAAATGTAAAGTAAATAACATCAGCAAGTATACATTCCGGTAAGCTCATTCAATTATTTAGATTTAATTCTTAGAATTATTCTATTTACACTGAATAAAACAATAAGTAAATTGATACCAAATGAATAAATAACTATTTAATTTAATAAAAAAAAGTTAATACTTTTTTCATAGACGTAGAAATAGTCCTGAGTCTATAATGATGTCAATGAAAGAAAAGACACATATTCATAAATATGTACAATTGCACGGTGGGAACAGTCTCTTCGTTATATTTTCCTTTGATTAATCTTATTATTTTCTTTTATTGAACGCCCACATTATTACAGGTGAGCGTAGAAATAGTAATCAAATCTCAATGTGTATACTTCTTGCCTTCCACTTCTTCATACAAAGTTCAATTATAAAATGGTCAGATTTTAAAAGATATTTGCTCAGAATATATGTGATTCCTCTCTAATTGTCTATCAAGAAATCTATCCTCACATTCTTCAGTATATACCATAATAATTTCCATATTTTGTTCTTGATTCAATAGCATTAATCGTGACTAATCACATGAAGAACAAGCAGGAAAAGTTATATGTTTGAGTTCTTGTTGGAGTAGCAACAACTCACATGAAAGAATGTAAATTAAACGTTTCCTAATTTAGTTTGTAATGAGTACTAGCGTGGCATGAATAATTTTTTTGAGGAAGCCAACTGAGACGACCTGTATGTCCTTTTTTAATTTATCACTGTGTGCCGCTTAAACAGTGAAATGTAACCAGATGATCTTTTAGAGTACCTCTTATGATTTTAGACAAAACTGCCTTATGCAGATGCCTATTATCTAAAAGTTGGTGCTACACTTCTGTGCACACTCTAGTCGATGTTTGCGTTTTCTCCCACACACACACACATGGTTCTCAATATTTAATTTATGCAACTCCCCTCCCGAATGCATAATCAGATACGCAGCAAGAATTCAATAATAAATTAAAGAAGCATTCATTACAAACTCAATCAGGGAACATTAAATTTACATTCATATAACCAAAATACTCAGTAGGTTACATGTATTAAACACATGACTTACTGTATAAACCCGGCTATATGACAAATACTTAACAAATACTGTAAATTCTTTCCATACTTCTTATTTTCTGTTTAAATAGTCGCAATAAAATGACCACTACAGCAAATTAACATATGCAGCTATTCCAGGTAAGTGAGGAACAATAAGCAAAGAGTTGAAGTTTATCTGGCACACACACACACGCACACTGATAAAATAAAAAAAGGCACAGAGGTCATTTGGCTTTCTCCAAAAAAATTTCCATGCCACTGTGAATAATATGGATTATCAGTTATACCAGTAAATTGGTGATTGGCTTATCGGTGCCCAAGGCTCATCTATTTCTGTGAGGACCAATGGCCAGCTCGGGCTGGTCTGATTCCACAGAAAAGCACTGGCCATGACAGAAAGGCACTGGAACACCTGCTGCATCACAGCCTGGGGCTATGCATAGGGTTTAAGGTTATTGACTCAGTCTCCAAATTTCCCAGTTCGCACTCTGCACGAGCATCCATGGAATGCACCAGACAAACAAGTGTGATCCATGGAGGCCTCACCTCGCATCCCACAGCACCCAAAGGATCCGCTGCTAACTTCCCGTTGACAAAAACCACAGCACACCCAAGAGGTCTTGTGGAGTCACACCACGAGTGGCCAAAGCTGCCCCAACAAGGGGAACCCAAAACCGAGATGGTTACAATGTTAATGGTTTTACATTGGTTACACTGGTCTATATAATAAGGAAAAACTATGAGAAAAATATTACAAGCTAAGAGATAGTATTTTATGCATGTTTTCTTTAAGGAACAAAAAGCACAAAATATTTTGTTAAAATTGTCTCACATTTAATAGTTTTGTCAAATTATAATCGAACATACTGGCAGCAAATTGGAACAAAAAAGTTTTGAATTTTGTTGCACAAAAAACTATAATTAAGTTAGTTTGAAGATCATGAGGAACATTGAAAACAATGAATAAAATACAGTTTACACTGCATAAGCTTCTCTAGTAGACAAAAGCACCTTAGAAGTTCAGAACTGCTGGGGAATAAGACTGGCAGTCATTAGACTGTAAATATCTTTTTTTTTTTTTCATCTTTTTTTGCTTGTCCTATTTAGTTTGTTCACAATAGCTATTATACTTCCTTCACTGATCATAGCATTTTGCTATAAAATGCAGCCATTCACTGTTGCGTTTTGCTAAAAAAAACAAAAAAAACCCAGTAAATTCAAAACTTCTAAACAGGCTACAGTATATCATGATTGTATAGACAATTTGTGTGCCTGAGAAAAATAATATACCAGATTGAGTGAAAGTCTGGAAATGTTTATCACATTTTGATATACTGACTAAGTATACAAATCAGGTACTGTACATATTGTTTAGTGTTACAACAAATCTACAAAAAATAGGCTCTAATATTGAACATTTGGGCCTTGTCACCAAACTGCTGCATTTAGACAAAAGCCAATATTGCTCAACAACCTAAAAACACCATCACAATGAGGTAGCATCATGTAGTTCCAGTCGGCAAGAGACCTGAGACTTGAGGTTTCACCTTCCAACAGGACAATGACCGCAAGCACACTGCCAGTTCAGTCCTGGCAAAAAAGTCCTGACATCAATCCAATTGATAATCTGTGGCAAAGCTTGAAATTTTGTGTAAAACAAACAGAGAAATAGTATATCCCAAAAGACTTGCAGCTGTAGTACTGTATTTACCCACATTACTGTATTTACCTCCAGGAAATCGGTTTACAAACAACTGGTTTCTCCTTTTGTTGTTTAATTAATTTCTTATCAGAAAAAGATATTTTGCATCATCAGGTGCCGTGTGTATTGTGTTAGTCAATTGGTAAAAATCAAATGCACTATTCAAATAATATTTTTGTTAGACATTTCACTTATGGATATTAACTGTTTTTAAATGACAAATTAGATTTTCTTGTGATAGTTTAGGTTATGATAATGATACTTTCCAGCTATGATAAATGAAATTGTGTGTGTGTGTGTGTGTGTGTGTGTGTGTGGTGTGTACACAGGCCATCACACAGTGTACATTGGCGTGAACGTGCCCAAGAGCTACCAACGTCGACGGAGACACAGGAGACGTTCAAGTCACAAAGAAAGGAAAGAAAAAGTAAATGAAGGAGTAAGCGACAGATCGGACACTGAGAATGTGGATGACTCTCCTTCCAGCATCCTCAAACCTCTTAGTGAGTTGCTGCAAAACCCAGCATGCGCATACAGTATGCTTTCAGTCTCCTCCACAATGGAATAACTATAGTAATAACTTTGTTCACCGACTTGTTCGATCACAACATGGCGTAATCTACAACACGACATTATTCACTTTTACCTGGGATCATAACCAAATATATTCTGTCCTTTCACACATTCCTTTTTCTCACTTCACACAGCCTGTTTAAGGCAGGACATTCACTACAACTTGGCATTGTGTATAAAAGGTGTAGCGCCAGCAAAGGGGTTGGGTTGGTGGAGGGGTTTGGAGCGTAGTTAAGTTTGTTGTGCTTTTAAGCCAGCAGCAGCAGATGCAGTCAGAGAAATTAAATAAGATTTGTGTAAATGAGAGAGCTGCATCATGGAATAGGGTGTGATGGTTTTTTAAATGTGATGCACGCGACCCACCACCGGAAGATTTAAACAAAAAGTGGTAACAGTAAGAAACAGCAGTAAATCTCATCTCATCACCTTTTTGTTTAATTGTAATGGGGTCTTGTTCTTCATGACACTGTTACTATACAGGTGATAGGTGATTCTCTTCCTGAGAAGTTCTCCGGTATCCACAGACCTATAGAACTGACTTTTTATTGACATGGAGTTACAGAGTTAGTTCATGTTAACAGATTTGAGTAAGCACACTAGCTGGAACTACAGTGTTGCGTAACATGCATGACAGCATGACAGACCAGAACCAGTTTATCAGCCAGTGTGATTCTTGGAAAAAAAATTCTTCCAGCTATACGCAGACAAACCTGCCTATCCTCCCTTTATACAGTAGTTTTTCTTTTCCTGTAAATGAACAACAAAAATGTTTTTTTTTTTATTCTTTTGCATTAATGTCAACAATGTAAAATGACTGGGTTTCACTAAATCTCTCAATGATATTCTTAGTCTAACATTATGAGATTACAAAGCACTTCTATAAGCCACTCTTGATAATTGCGTCCGCTTCATGCTGCAATGTAATGTAAATAACCAATGTTGGGTGAAACGCGTTACAAGTAACGTGTTGGAGTTCTTGGATTACTTTTTTGATGTAACGAGTAATCTAACGCGTTAGGTTTGCCCTTTAAGTACTTAGTTATTTAGTTATTTTTTTCAAAAATGTAATCCGTTATTCAGACTATTTATGTAATCCGTGAGCCAGACAGCAGTGATTCCGAGTGTGTGTGTGTGTGTGTGAAATTCGTCCTACAAGCTGTTTATGGTGAGATGCGTTGTTATACCCCTATTTCACCTACGTGGTTTCGCACGGTGGCCGTAAGTACGGTTCATCATGATTCATCGCGAGTTTTGCCGCTGTGATACGTTTCCATCTTTCCACACGAAAAATTAAACATGTTTAATTTGCTAAATTAGCTCTAATGCATTTTTTTGGGGGGCGGGGGGGAATTAAACATGTTCACCGCGAGTTTTGGTGCTGAGATTAGGTTTCCATCTTTCCGCGCGAAAAAAAAAACATGTTTAAGGTGGTCCTCGCAGAAGCTTGCGGACCTTGCAGAACTTCGGGCGGGCAATCGTGGCGGCTCACAGTCGAGAGTGACCGCCCGATGTTTCGCCAAGTTCTGCAACGTCCGCGAGCTTTTTTTTCCGTGCGGAAAGATGGAAACCTAATCTCAGCGCCAAAACTCGCGGTGAATCATGATGAACCGTACTTACGGTTCATCTCTCTCGCGCGTTGCGGGATTGTGGATAATCGTCTCCCATGCTTGGTCTCATTGCGTGTGTCATTGCATGCATAACTATAACATTGTAACCATGTCTGAGTGCGCAGAAAGCACATACATATTTTTTTGTCCAAGTGTAGTGACTGTTCTTTAATAAATGTACTGCAACATCGGCCCCCATGAAGAAAAAAGGTTAAAAGGTCTGTAGCAGTGGGAGCGATGATTCAGTTTAATGAAACAATGAAACATGAAACAATTTTGAGACAACTTTTGCTTTGTGACATGGGTCATTGTCATGATTTAGGTAGCATGTAGGTGTGTCAGAAGGTGTCTGCTTTGACTTTTAGGAGGCCTTTGCTTTATAATAAATGTGGATATGTGAGGGAAGTAACAGCAAGATGCTTCATTCCATATAAATGCAGCAAAGCAGGTGCCATTAACTGCTATTATTATTATTATTATTATTATTATTATTATTAAAATGATATTCCAAGGACCTGGACAAAAAAAGGTGCTGTTTCAGAAGGATCAAATTATTATACATCAAGCAAAGGAAACAACAATGGAGATTGCTGAAATTTACTGTAATTGGGTTATTCTGTCCAACAGTATTAAAACTTAGTGGTAGGAGGATAATGGTGAACCGTCAACTTCACAGGAGAAATGTGGTTTAAAAAAAATAATGAATAGAGATCACTTAAATTCTTGTTTAAAGTTGCATCCTAAAAAATCGAAAGCCATCAGTGCTACCTTTAATAGTGTAATGAGAGCATTTCCACATGTGATGAGAACTCACATGATTGGGACTAAACAGCTGTGTGACCATAAGAACACCACTTGTTAGTGAGACTAATCAGATAAAAGGCTTCAATTAAGGCCTCCGAGTGGCGCAGTGGTAAAGTGCTCGCCCTATCATCCGGAGATCGCTGCTTCGAACCCCGGGTGATGCTGTTGCCTCTCACAGCCGGAGGCATAGAGAGAGCTGATTGGCCGAGCTCTCTCGGGGGGGAGGGATGAGAGGTACCTCGCGCTCCCACATTAACAACGGCTCTACAAGCCAATCAAGGGCGTGTGTGAGCTCACGAAAGGAGCGGATAGCGCTGTTCCTCCGAGTTCTTCCGCCCCCAACAGTGCGACTCCTGTGGGTCGGAGGAAACTCCGACTCCTGTGGGTCGGAGGAAACACGTGGGCGGTCTACGGCCCTCCCTACTGAGTGGTGGTATGAGCTTAATGTGGGAACCCCTAGTGACAAAATTAGGAGAGAAAATCGGGCAAAAAAATTGGGAGGGGAAAAAAAAAAGGCTTCAATTAGTTAGGGGCCATAAAGACATTGAAGCAATGGAAAATGGTCATGTGGTGTATTGTGTCCAGATTGACCCTACTCCAGAGTAATGTCTAATGGATCAGTGTAAGAAGGAATTGATGAATTGATGCACCCATAATGTACAGTATAGTGGCCACAGTACAGACTCTGGAGGCAGTGGGGTTGCTTCAGTTGGTCAGGTCTACGCTCAGCAACATTATGTTGCAGTTCATTAAAACAGCTTCCTGAATGTACTGAATGTCCAGGTAAGCACATCATTTGATTTCTCTGGCATAGTTCAGTACTCAAATTATGAAAGAGTGGTTTGGGGAGCATGAGAGCATGGGGAGCAATTTCACACATAAACTGGCCACCACATTGCACACCAAAATCAAATCTAAAGATGGTTGAACAAATCTTAAAGTTTTTTTGGCCAGTTTGTTCATAGGCAGAGTCCTATGGATCAATTATGGCCATACATTTTTGGGGTAGATGTGTAGAACATTAAAACTGATGTAGAAATACTAAATGTACAACAGTTGATGCCTGTAAAAACTTGTCTTGTGAATGAATTTTATAAAAGTAAATCTAGATGAGTATTTGCATAACATTTCATTATTAGTTTAATATTTTCTAAATGGTTTAGTTGAACTAAAAATTAATAAATAATGAGTTACAAATAGTTGACAAAGTGAGAGATAAAATTTTTTACATTGGTTTTGTACATTGGTGTACAAACCTTATGACATACATACTTATGATGCTGTATTGTTTATGTTTTTTTTATGGTCACTTTGTCCCCCTGCAGTTTCTCCAGCAGCCGAACGGATCCGGTTTATTCTGGGTGAGGAGGAAAGTGGCCCGTCACTGCCACAGTTATTCACTGAACTCGATGAGCTGCTCACTACTGATGGCAACGAGGTTGAGTGGAAAGAGACAGCAAGGTGACACACATACACACACAAAATGATGGAGACTGATAGTATGACAAAGGTTGGCAATCGCCCATTTCAGGTAGTAGTGATTTCCTGAGTGAATAGTTTCTGTTTGACCTAAATTCACGTCACTCCTCTCAATTCATGGTCGTACCGGAACACTTAAAACACACACAGACTCGCCATTCCTTTGTAAACCTTTGCAAACCTTTTTGTAAAAAAATATTCATTAATTTGAATATTCATTCATTCATTAAATGTATTGAATTAGGTATAAAAAAAAAAACAATTATAATATAAATAGGTAAAGGCCATCCACTGAACTGTTCTGACCTGATATGTTTAAATTAAGCTTGAAGCCTGTAAATAAAAACAAATAATAAATTAATTCACAAACTCTTATCACTTAGGCACTGCAGATGTGTCGTTGAGAGAAATAGAGAGAGAGAGAGAGAGAGAGAGAGAGAGAGAGACAAAGTCTTAAGTGCTCTAATGTCTCAGTCTGGGTGTAAATAAATTGTGTATGCGTCTACACACATACCAGATGTGTCTCAGTAGGAGTGCTTAGTGCTCTGCTTAGCTGAAATCGCTGACCGTTATACAGGGGATTACATTTCTTTGCTCAGTGCAAAGTGGCGCAGTTCTTAAGAAGCTTGTAAAATGAATTCTCTTTAGTTTTACCTTAAAAGGCTTTTGTGAGTAAGAGGATCAACATCATCGTACCAGTCATGGGACATGCATTATGACTGGTACGATGAGCCACTCTCTCTCAGTGTAAAAAGTTACATTTAACAAAGGTGAGCTAGTTGTGATGGCTCCGTGTTTACAGTTTCACTTCCCAGATTAAAAGGTTTATTTCCCAGCACCCCCAAACTGTCTTGATTAAGCAAGACCCATTCAGTTCAGTTGTATACCATGTCAACCAAATACTGTAGATGTTTTTTTTTTCTGTGTAAAAATCACATAGAACGTAGAAAACACAACTAAGATTTCCTTTTTAAATTTGACTTGTTAGAGCTTTTGAACAGTCAATATGTTGTCTTTAGGACAGAGCATTTTGTACTTTTCTGTTTCTTGGATGTGCTGAGTTTTTGTATTATTAATTTCAAGAGAGAGACAAATGAGATCAATCATTGGCGCACCGATGGCTCCAGGGTTGAGAGTTTGAATCTTGCTACTGGACTGTGTGTGAAGTTTGCATATTCTCCTTGTGCTTAGTGGGTTCCCAAAGACATGCATAGCAGACTGATTGGTGCTTTCAAATTGCCCATTATATGTGTTTGGGTGTGTTAACCTGTGCCTTACCATGAGTTCGCACCCCATCCAAGATGTACCCTAAGTTCCTTAGGATAGGCACCAGGGTGGATTCTGCACAGGCTAACCAAGACCTTTTTGCACAGACTAAGCAAGATAAATAATGGATGGATGGACAATCATTGGCAAATTACTGTGGTATAAGAGGAATAAAATGCCACTTTAGAACATACTGTTAAAGGAAAATAACTCAAGTCAGGGTGGTAATTGTATCACACAATCCTTTTTTAGATTTAGTTTTTCCTTATAATAGCACTACCTGTTGTGTTTTATTTCCAAGCTTCCAAAAGATTCTTTTTGGTTTAATACTCAGTGATGTAATGATGTAACCAGAAATGCTGTAATCAGACACGTGTAGAACACAAGATCAACTTTTTTGTTCCAATACGTAATAAACTAGACAGGAAAATTTGGAACAGAATTAACCAATATGTCTTTATGTGTGTGTTTGTCTGTAGGTGGATCAAGTTCGAGGAGAAAGTGGAGAAGGGTGGAGAGAGGTGGAGTAAACCTCATGTCGCCACTCTGTATCTGCACTCACTTTTTGAGCTGAAGAAGTGCATAGAGAAGGGAACTGTTCTGCTTGACATGGAGGCTAACTCACTGCAGCAGATTGTCGGTAAAAACTCCACTGCAACTTCTGTCAGCACTTTCTTAAAGCAGCACGGATCAGTCAATTACTTCAAGATCTATTTATTCTCACACTAAATTATAGACTAGTTCTAAATTCTAGACAAATACTAGTGTGAACATGATTCCTCTAACATCACAAGATGAAAAAGAAAATGTTTTAATTTCACTAATCACTAATCAGCCATAATATTAACAACACATAACATTACCCATTAACATTGATTATCAATTATATATCAGTAACCTGAAACGCTGTGGGAGCAAAGGCTAGTGGTCTGATCTGATCTCACAGAAAAGCCAATGTAAAACAACTCACCAAAAAACTTAATGCTGCCTACGATAGAAAGGCACCAGATCACCCAGTTCACCATAGCTTTGTCACATATGGCCCCTCCAAACTCCTCAGATACCAATCCAGTCAAGCCTTTATGGGATGTGCTGGACAAAAAAAATTGTTCCATGAAGGAACAAATCAAGGGTCTGCTGCCAAAGTCATGGTGCCAAACACCACAGAACACCCCAAGAGGTCTTTTGGAGTCATGCCCTGAGGGGCCAGAGCCACCTAGGTGATTATAATGTTATTTTTAATGTTATGGCTGATAGCTGTATTCAACAAGAAAACAGAGTAAATAGCCTTTTTAAAAGTTAGTCTTCCAGTTACATTAGGAAAGAAAAATGAACAACTAGCCCAGGTCAGTGGCATCTTGAGTAGTGAACATACTGTATGTATTTGCTCTGTTTTTGGCATACTCTTGTTCATCCTTTCAGACATGATCACCGACACTCAGATTGAGTCAGGGCTGTTGAAGCCTGACTTAAAGGAAACGGTTACCTACACACTTCTGCGTAAACACCGCCATCAGACAAAGAAGTCCAACCTGCGCTCGTTGGCTGACATCGGCCGAACTGTATCGAGTGCAAGTAGGCTGTTTTCAAACCAAGAAAATGGTAAAATTGAGTGTCATTGATCTAATAAACTACACCTACTCCCATTCTTTGTGACTTTCTTTCCTTTTTTAAGTTTTTTAAGTTTTTAATCACTAATGTAAACTTCTGCTTTACTTTTCTTTTTTTCTCTTTTCTTTTTTCTTTACTTTTCTCTTTTCCAAATGCTGTAACTTTTAACAGAACAGATATTTTATTGTTGTGTCCTTTATACCAAGAATCAGGGGATAGATGGATAGTTGATTGAAGTTTATGGTGTACCATAAAAGCATGATGTCATTTCAAATAGCCTCTGTCTGTGTTGAGAAGCAATCGTTCATACTGCTACAGTAGTTAGCCTGAGCCAACATGCTGACGAGTTCATCACTCAGCCACCACAAGCTACAAAGTCTACAATATTCCAACGTAAGGCAGAATCCCAAATCCCATTCTAACAAGGATCAAGTGCACTACTTGATGTGTGGAATCTATACCCTACATAGCACACTAGCTTTGCATTTTACATTATTTTTTTCTCCTGGAACAGTTATACTGTAGCTGAGGAAATTATAAAGTGGAATAAGTAGAGACGTAGAGATTTTATTATTTTTTATTTTCAGGAATGTCCACCACCTCCATGCTCTCTTCACCTTACCTTTTGGCTAGGTAGTACCAATAATATTTGAATACTACTTTCACCTATGATTAAATGTAATATTGGGCTCATAATCTGCATTATTACTATTGCTATTTTTGATGAGTATGTGTGATGTTAAATATGATGTGTGTATCAATAGCATCAAAACTCTTTTTTAAGACAGGTGGGTGTTCTTTGGCAATTGGTATTAGACTCAGTTTAGCAGTGCAAGGGTAATCCCATGTACATTACTGCAGTAAGAATAAAGTCAATTACAGCTGTTTTTTAACAGTGTCAATGGAACACTGTCAAAGACTTGCATAGGTGGGTGGTTGATAGAATTATTTATTATAAGGAAATAAATGTCTAAAAAGAAAAGAAAATCCAGATGATATAGAGCATTTTCTGCATAAACCTTTTCTCAACTTTGTGATCTAAACTTCCTCTGTTCTTTTTTCTTTTTCCTTCACCCTCCCTGTCATCGTTTGCTTTTGTATGTCTGTGTGTGTATGTCTGTGTGTCTGTGTGTGTGTGTATGTGTGACATGTCAGTACGTATGTCTGTTGATCACTCCGTGCCACGCTTTAGCCTCTCTGAAATTGAAGGCCAAATACAGATGCAGAGAAGCAACAGCGCTGGTAGGCTTTGTAAGTCTGAAGCAAGAGATTAAATCAACTTTACACTTTACAGTCCTACAAGGCTTAATGACACACAGGTTATTCAAGTGTGAAAGACTAATATTAAAATTAACACATTATGGATTTAAGAGAATCTTCATACTACACACTTTCAAACAGTTAAACCTGTTGTGGTCAAATTCATTTAGTGAAATAATTCACTACAAACTGATTTAATGCTGTGTTCCCACACACACACACCGAGGAACATCTGTACGTCTGTTCCATTGCTTTTCAGGGGCTAAGAATCTGTATTCATGACTCAATGACTGATTAAATGAAATTTATTTTCACTCTTGTAAAACATTGTGCGACTTTACATGCAAAGAAAATCCATACTTAGATCTAGATAGATTCCCAGATGGGAAAGAAAAAGTAACAATAGTAAGGGAGTAAAGACTAAGACAGAATAATATTAAAACTTCAATCTCAATATTATCCTAATAGCCATGTCTTTCACTGACTTGAATGTCCCTGAGCCACTGGCACACACCCTGATCTGCTCAAGTGTTACAGCAGCATGCTTAACTACTCCTCTTGATATTTATTTAAACCCAACCCCTTTTACTGCTCTGCCATAATCTTCATCGAGTTTCAATCTACACTGAAGCTCAAATGATGACAGAAAATGCATAACACCTTAATCTTATGGCTTATTTGTTTGGCTCTTATATCATAGTGCAACTACTACTGATTATTGGCATACGATTAATCACACATAATTATCTGCATTATTTACACAGAAACGTAGACAGCCTGAGCCACACTTCTAATCCTTCTAGTGCAGCCTATTATTAACTGGCTAATAGCGTAAGATCTCATCAGCTGATTAGTGGTTTGTACAAGACGTATCTTCAGTTACAAATTTACACCGATGTTTAGTCTGTTCTGGAAAAAACTGTCCATTGTAATCCTAGTTTAAGTTAGCCTAGCACCCTTTAATTTCCATACTCACAGACATCAATGAATCATGAACCTTTAACAATGAAGTATAAATAATAAACATGGCAGTAAATACTGTTGTAGGGAAAGACTGTTGATGTCTGTCTTAATTTAGGAAAGACTGTTGATGTCTGTCTTAAATCAAAATGAAGGTGCATATACTGTAAGTACATTACTGAAGATCTTCGTTAAATTTTCCTTCTTTGTCAAAAATAAAAGGAGCAAGGTTTGATACTATTTAAACAACTTTTTACAAAAGGACTACTCAAATCTTTTGCCAACTTGCAGACTGAGTTTCTCATTCATAAGAAGGATTTCTATAAATATTAACAGCTCAGAAAAAAGGGTCAACTAAAGACAGAAACAATACAGGTCAAAAAGATTTTGGAGAATGTCACCTTCTCGAAAGGGGAAACCTTCTGAAATCCGTGCAGTTTTGTTGGACTATTGTAGTTCATCCCTGCCTCCACTTAAAGTATTGCAGAGGGACCTTGGACTTGTTTTAAGGGATGACCAGTGAGGACAAATATATTGCAGCATTTTCCTGTTATTCTAATATTATTTTAGCAGCTTTGCAGCTTGGCCTTAAAGTCAAACTTACAGATCAGATGGTTTGCTGTGGTGACCCCTTAAGAGAAGCAGATGAAACAATAACTTTAAGCCTATGTGTTCCTGCTTTGCATTATCACATTTTTGCCAAGAATATCATTTGTCAGACATCTGTCAGCCCACCACAACAGCTGATTATAAATGTCACTATGCACATTTAGACTCTACAATAAGTGATAGTAGGCCGTGACACAAAAGGGAGAAAAATAAAATGAATAGAATCTGTAAATAAAAGTTTCTATATGGAACACTTTAGTATTTTAGAGTTTATACCCATATAGAGGGGTTAAACATTGTTATTTTTGAATATTGTATGTATTATATTGTTTAAAAGCTTTCTTTATATTGGTCTTTTGTTCTGTTTCCTTTGTGACTGATCTTACCTCTGTCTTATTCATGCAGGTAGTCCATCTACATTGCCTCTCAACCTGACCTCCAGCAGCCTTAATGACCTCTCCGACAAGCCAGAGAAGGACCAGGTAGGACCACCAGTGTATCTATAAGGAAGGTATTGTGTGCCTGCATGTTTTCTGAATCCATGTGTAAACTTCACCTCGCTTTTTACATTTTTGTTGTCCTTTCCCTTCACAACTTCTTACTGGAATATTAAAGGATGCTACTTGCTCTTGACCGGCATCTATAAGCTGTATTTATTAAGGCAGATTTCAATTGTTCAGTAGAAGTGAAGTTTAAAATATATGAAACCTATTTCAACTTTTGTCAGGAATGCCTGACTTAATGCTGTAACAAGTTTGAGCCTCTTAGTTCTAGTGAAGGGAAACTGTAATGCTCCTGCAAACAAAGAAGTTGTGTGCTTCCAGATTTGTGGAAACAGTTTGAGGAAAGTCCACATATGGGTGTCATGCATAGGTTTCCACAAACATTTGCCCATTATGGTGTACAGCAACATGCTAGAGCACCTCACTTTGCAAATGTGTACACATGATTCTTTAATAGCTCGTCTCTTCCTGTTCTCTCACACAAAGTCAAATACAAACAGCCCTTTCTCTCAAATTGTCGGAATACAACACACACTAAATAAAATTTCAGTGAACATGGGACTCTTTCTACATTCAGGGCTTCACACAGTAATTTTCCTCTGTTTCATTTAGCCTAGGTTGGATGGAGTTTCACTTTCCAAATCAAAGGAATTGGTTAATCTCTCCCTCTTGCGTCAAAATCCTGACATTCGTCCTGTAAGCACTGCTACTGTACAATTGCACCTCTGGGGTCATTACGCTGATAGCCACTGATAACCTGTTTTCCAGCATTCATAGTTAAACATTCACACACAAGATAAAGCATGGTGAAACTGTAATTCAGTGTTTCGATGCCTTTAGTAGTACACATCTTTTGCTTACAGAGTTTTAGCAAAACACCTGTGTGACTTACTGTAATGTGTCTGAATGACAATATGCAATGGTGCAAAAGCAATAGAGAAAAATATAAATAGATAAAAACATGAAGGACAAATGATAAATGAGGACACTGGCCTGGGCTATGTGAAGTGGTTTATTAAATATACTTTCCTAGAGATGGGTAAAAAATTATTAAGTTACGTATACCATTCATTCATTCATTCATCTTCTATACCGCTTTATCCTGTATTCAGGGTTGCGGGGGGCCTGGAGCCTATCCCAGG
>JAQMYG010000011.1:16883281-16918723 GCA_030014215.1 Clariallabes teugelsi
AATATGTTCCATTATTTCACAATATCATTCTCATATTACATATATGTGTCTTATTTATTCATAGAGTAATTTATTTCATAATGTCCTATTTATTTATTTAATTTTGAACACTTTGGAGTTCCATATATGCTGTCATGTAAATGACTTAAATTAAACTGTAATAGCTAAATAGTCCTTCTCTTTCTAGGTGGCTCCGTTCAAAAAACGAGGGAGATCAGGAACAGAGGGTGGCGGTAGTGCAACATAGTGGGTGCCAACCGCCGGTAAACACCAAGAAGAAGAAGACAATTAGTGCGTGTCGGGTTGCATTGGTTGTATGCATGTTCTATGCAGACTGATTTCAAACACGTGTGTTTTGCATGGCGACATTACTCGACATTAACCATAAACTGCGTTTTGTGGCCTCTCGAGCTAAACGGTAGCTGCGTTATTATTTGCAGTAACCGCGGTGCACATTATAACAGTTGACTATAAAATCACAAAAACAGCGCTGTGTGAAATTATCTGTATCGGCGTCATTTAAAACAAATTAATTTAAAGGGTTTTGGTCCTTTTTAGCGTGTTTTATTGTGGGAGGTGTGGTATGACGGTAGCAACCTGCCCTGACAGGAGGAAGTGTCCCGCACCAAATTTGGTCGTGTGTTCCTGCGCTCGCGCGGCCGCCGGTAATGACGGCGCCGTTGGTGCGCGCGCGCTGGCGCTTTACCGCGCTCCGCGTGTTCCTGCAGCGCGCCAAGTGGCCGAGCAACTCCAACCTGCTTCTGAGGCTGTCCAGCACCAAAGCCGCGCCGATATACCGGAGAATGGACTATCAGGTGAGTCGCTAGCTGAAGAAAATACAGTAGAGCTAAAGGTAAGCGATGGGGGAATAAGAGCAGCGCTTCAGCAGAGTAACAGGTAACTTCATCTAGGGAGTTAATTAGCAGCTGGACAACCGCGTGTAGGTGAAACGGTGTGAGCGTGTACACTCAACAGGTTTGGGTTTTCACCAACACAAAACTTTAAGCTAACATGCGGTACTGTTGCGTCAGCCGAGAGTCATGGCGACAATACAAATCATACACTGCCGTCTACGGAAGATAAACATTTACTACGACACGACATCTAGGGTGAAACCTCGGGTCACACTTCAGTCCTGACATTAGATCAGACGGAACAGCCCCAGTCCGTGGTGTTTTACAGCAGACACGTGCTTAAGGGTGCTTGCTTAGCCTCAGCCTATTCAAAATATGCTAACTTTATTTATTTGCCTGTAAAGGCAAAAGCCGTGAATGCTGAGTAACCTGACGTTAGCATTTTGGAACGAACTGTTATCGAGGCAGCTTTGTTTGTTAGTAAGGTGGAACTTATAAGTGTCTGGGTTTTACTGTTTATTGTGGTTAAACATAAACTGCAGATCACCGAGGCGAGTCTGGTGGACTATACCATCTTCACTTGTGGTTTTGATACAGAAGAATGAGGTCACTGGGGAAGTAATGCACTTTTGTTATTTGCATCAGCAGTGGAGATGATGAAGGAAAAACAATTGTCAGGATTTTCTCAGACAAGACGTGGATTACAGCAGCCAACTTTACAAGGAGAAGTCATTTTCTCCAGGAAAAAAAAGTCTTTAATTTTTTTAAACCAAGACTGACACAATGTTTTGTGTATGTCTAAATTATGTGACACAAGTATTTTAATTTATTTATTTTGCCTTTCAGTGGTAGGTCTGTTTTTTCTTTCTTTCTTTAACCTCTCCTTTCTTTTTCCTCTTCCTCTTATTATTTTTCCATCTTCTGAAGGATGCCGTTTGCACCCTGAACACTCTGCAGACTAATGCCAGTGCCCTGGAGCAGGTGCGCCGTGAGCGAGCTCTCCCTCAAACCCAGCTGCAGGCAATGAGGAGCTTCCTACAGCGTTCAGGACTTGCGGTATTGTGCACTTGACACACTTCATAACAAGACAGCACGGATCATACACGGTCAATCTGCTCTCCAACATATTGTAGTAGTTGGCTTGCACTTGCACGCTGATGTCCTTGTAGGCATTGCATGTATACTTGAGTCTATAAATCATTGATTACACAACTGTAATTTCTTGTGAGTATAATATCATCGTATAGTGTGAAATAAAAAGATGTTGCAACTGCTCTTTCATGGACTCTTTAATTATCTGCTCATTGTTTCATTATTTTTTATTTTTTTTAGGTAGAAGAACTTGATCATCTCAACATCATACATGTAACTGGAACAAAAGGAAAGGTAAATTGTTTGTGCGCATGTGTCCTTAAATGATTTTTTTTTTGTCAAGTGCTCTCACAGTTGCTTGATAAACTGCTAGAGTCCTACACAACCCAACTATATAGATTAATAATCGGACTTTCAAGGCATATTGATTTTTAATCTTCAGTTAATCATCATAGTCTGACGAGTGTATAGTGGTAGTGATGAAATAAATAGATTTGTCCAGGTTCTCTGTTAAATAATTGACGCATGTTCTTCTCAGGGTTCAACATGTGCCTTTACAGAGAATATTCTGAGGAGCTACGGCTTCCGCACTGGATTTTACAGGTACTGCGACTTGCAACGTAGGGGTGACACTTGTGTAGTGTCCTTGTGTTTACGCCGACATTGTCTTAAATAGAACAAATAGTCACATTTTGGTTGACATTTGAGTGACTGTCTGCATGTGTGTGTGTTTATGGTTGTTTAGAACAGAGTTGTGTAATAGAAACCTTAGATGCACACTGGTGTTGCTCAGTAGAGTCTGAAGTCCAGTGGAGTGACTATGTGGGCGGGTCATGTGCCTTTAGGTATTTCATAAATTAGTTCAGTGCGAGTAGGTGTGTGTGTGTGTATATTTACAAATGGTAAGTAAATTAATTCAGATATGCAGTGTTTGAAAGAAGCTGATCATTTTGAAACATCTGGGTATAAAGGGAATTGTTTCATTTGGGTTGCAGTTCTGCCTAACTGTATATTTGTGTCCTGTTTCAGTTCTCCACACCTAGTTCAGGTCAGAGAGAGGATCAGGGTAAATGGTTGTCCCATTGGAAAAGACCTTTTCACCAAGTACTTCTGGCAAGTTTATAGCAGACTGGATGAAACTAAGGTAGGTTAGTCAAGCTTGTGTGCTGTAAAAGTAAAGTGTTGTCCATGCAGCAGTCCCCTATAATAGTACAGGCATGATGGACGACCATGGCAACAAGACCCCCTACTATGCCTACATGATAGGCCTTTTTGTTTTGTTTTTTTCCTTTTTGTAAATTTAATAAAATCCAATATAGTGTAATAAGGCGGCACGGTATTGTAGTGGTTAGCACTGTCGCCTTGTACATCCAGGGTCCGGGTTCGATTCTTGGCCAGGCTCGATTCCCGTCTCTGTGTGCATGGAGTTTGCATGTTCTCCCTGTGCTTGGTGGGTTTCCTCCGGGTACTCCGGTTTCCTCCCACAGTCCAAAGATATGCAGGTTAGGCTAATTGGCATTCCCAAATTGCCCGTAGTGTGTGAATGGGTGTGTGTATTTGCGTGTGCCCTGTGATGGATGGCACCCTGTCCAGCCTCCTGAGATAGGCTCCAGGTCCCCGCGACCCTGAATACATATTTAAAGGAATATATGAATATATAAAGCGGTATAGAAGGTGAGTGAGTATGTGAGAGAATATGTGAGAGTGTAATACTTAAGTTTAGTACAGTAGCTACACTGTAATCCCAAATAGTGCCACATGGTGGCACTTCCTTTGTTGTCTAACTAAAATTCTAATTTAAATTCAAATTTACTTTGTCACATACATCCATACACAGTATGATGTGCACTGAAATAACCGACCAGGACCTAAAAAGTAAGATTTCTTTGGGGTGAAATAAATTGCAACAGGAAAAGAAATACATTTTCCAATAAAAGTAATATTTAATATAAATTTTTATTCATATTTAAACTGAAAAATTAACAATATTCACAAAAGTTTATTTTGTAAATGAACATGAAACAAATAAATTTTGTTTTGTCTTTTGTGGTGTTCTGGTTGAGAGCCGAATAGCTTGCGGTAAGAAGCTCGTCCTTAGTCTGTTTGAGTAGATTAGACCCAAACAGTGCCATTCTGATAAGCTACCTTCCTTATTCTGTGGAATTCCCAGATCCCCGAAATGTCCTGACAATTCTCATTCCTATTTCATATACACTATATTGCCAAAAGTTACTACTCTGTAGTACACTAATAGAACAATACATTTTGGCCCTTGGTTTTTCCAACCCGTAGGTCCCGCTTTTATGAAATTATTTGGCCCGCCCCGCACCACTGTATCTAACTTTAAAATGGCGGAGTGTTTACTTGCTAAATGTCACTTGCTAATGGCTACCAATACGCATTTCAAAAATTCCCGTTATTCTGTGTCGCCCTGTATAAGAGGTGAGCTGCTCATTCTGTTTATCATAATATGTCCTTAGCTGCATTATAATATCTTCATTACTGGAACTATAGCCAAAATTGGTTTATGTAGATGTGTTGGGGGTCTGTTTATTGAAAATGTAAAATTTTATTTTATTTCTGATCAAAAGAACGAAATGAACTAAATGTCTCAAAGATTTGTTTATCTTGATGAACGAGATTCAAATAACTGTCACTAAAATTATCCAAACTTCCCATCACTAAATACGATATCACTTCTTCAACTCTTTTTAGTTCATTGGTGTATTACCGACACCTACTGGACTGCAGTGAGGTAACAAAAAATGATACATGAAGATTAGCAGGAAATAAAGATTTCTTTGAACAAAAAATGTTTTTAAACAATTAACACAAGTTGCAGAACATTTTAATGTTTGTTAGATCCTAAGAGTGTTAACTTTAAATACTATAATATAAAACCAGTAAGAAATATAGTAATATTTGTTAGGGTCATTGAATGGAAAAACTCAAGAAGCAACAATCTAATTAAATTAACAGCCTGACTCACAGCTTCAGCGCGGACTCGGACTCTCACACACCTTATGAGGTCCTCCAGTTTTGATTGCAGTAGCTGATTAATGCAATGACCATTCCTAAACTTAACTCAACAACTGTAACTACAACTAAGGTTTTGGTTTTCCTCAGTTTAGCTGAATGTCTTCATGAGGAGATGTTCCTATACTAAGGGCATTGGGTCTTTACCTATACATATACTGTGTGTGTGTGTATGTATGTGTATATATACATGCGCACACAAGCTAAAAGTTCACTCTGTTGAAAGTTGACTTAATTATTTGATCTTAGGATGCCCATGGTGGCAGTATGCCAGCGTATTTCCGCTTCCTGACCATCCTAGCCTTCCATGTGTTCCTGCAGGAGAAGGTGAGTAACCTTATTGCCTATGTGATGTGTCAGTGATGTTGCTCTCTATTGTAGTAGTTTGTTGTTGTCTTTGTGACAAGTGTCTGCTGTTTTGTTCCGAACCACTGAAACAATATACAGGTTGTCCCCTACTTACGAACTTGATCTTCAGGAGCAAGATTGTCAGTCTGATTTTTATTTATTTTTTTCTTAAGCCAGGGACAAAGTGAGTCTTGTACACCTTTGACACAAATATAATGGTAATGTAAAACATACCAATCCCATTGACTAAATCTGTCCCCTTTCCTAACACTGCCATCATGTGGCCTAAGGAAATAATCTCTCAGCGAATGTTGTCTCTGTGCCTTTAAATCACGAGGGGAATCTCGGACGCCATTTTGTCTCAGAGCAAATTTCCCCTTAAGAAATAATGGAAATGATAATTCTGGAATAAAAAAAAAAAAAGCTTTGGAATGATTCATTTGGAGTGATCCTAATACACAGCCCAGCTTTCACTCTCAATCTGCCTCAGTAAGCCTTGGCCACTCATGACCCTGTCACCAGTTCACCAGTTTTCCTTCCTTGGATTACTTTTATTAGGTCTGGAGCACTGCAAACTAGGAGCATTCCACAAGAGCTTGCTTGGATTGGAATTTTGGAGTTGCTATCACCCAGTTTTCTGGTCATCACAATTTGGCCCTAATCATTCAAAAGTCCATCAAATCCTTATGCTTGCCCATTTTTTTTTCTGCTTCCAACACATTTTGTGCCTTGTTGCCTTAAGGAAAAAACTGTAATTGTTGTCTAATATATCCAACCCACTTACCGCCATTGTAATGAGAGATTCAAAATGAGAGATACTGTAGCTACTGTGAGAACGGTCAAATTGTAATGGCTAGACAACTGGGTCAGAGCATAAAACTGCAGCTCTTGTGGGATGTTCCCAGACTCCAGTAAAGGCAACCCATGTACTCCTATCCAGCAGAAGAGCTACTGTAGCTCAAATTCAGGAAAAGAAAAACTTGTTTCAATATTTTAATACTAAATTAATTGCTATACTGTATGCTATATATAGTATATGGTAGAAATATTATAATATTATTAATATTACCTTTACCTGAAGTGTGTATATGTTTTGGCTGACTCTCTTTCGCTGAGATATGAATATTTATATTCAAGGTCTATAATATAGCATAACATTGAAGGTTTCATTCAAATCACAGTTTGACTCTGAATTAAATTTGTTGTGCTCCCCCATGTTGTGACTGTAGGCATTTAGTCCTTTTTGATAGTGCTTACTGATGATCCGTCATATCCATGTTACATAACTTCTCTAAGCAACAGGTTTATGTTACAAGTGTTGGCAAGTTATTATAAGTAACATCACAATCACATGATTCTAATGCAAGTAAGAGTAAAATGTTGTTTCCCAAATATTGCAACATGCTGTTCGCAGACTTTGCCATTTTTTAAACACTGACATGACCTCACTGACCAGATAATTAGTCTTGCAAACATTACCTTTGTATTTCATTCTATGCACAGATAACCTTTAATCTCTGTGTGTTTGTGTGTTGTAAAGGTGGACGTTGCAATCATTGAGGTTGGAATAGGTGGTGCCTATGACTGCACCAACATAATCAGGTAAGAAAACACTTACCTAACCGTGCGTGCATTTGCAGGTGTGGAATTACCCCTGGCACCGTCTCTGCAGATCATGCACAGCCCAGTTGACCTTTATGCTTGCATTAACTCAGAGCCAGTGGTGTTAATCCAATCTCTCGAAATTGATTAAAATTTGCCTAAAATTGTCTCTGTTCATTAACTCTTCCTCGGAACACGCCCCGGAAACCACCACTCTTATCTCGCTGGATTTTTTGTGAAAACACTGCCACGTACAAACCAGAGACCAAGAAACACAAAGAGAGAAAACCTCTGAAGAAGAATTACCCCGTGTTATTATGGAAAGGGACTCTCCTACCAACACTAACCTCCTCCCCACCCAGCTTCCTCCATTCCTTCACATCAGCAAGTCTCCTTAGCAGTGTTGAGTGTACTGTAATGTAATGCACCTTGTAACGCATTAGAGTACTTGGATTCCTTCTTTGATGTAACGAGTAATCTAACCCGTTAAGTCCGCCATTTAAGTACTCAGTTATATAGTTATATTTTCAAAAATGTAATCCGTTACTCAGACAATTTATGTAATCCGTGATCCAGACAGCAGTGATTCCGTTATTGTGTGTGTGTGTGTGAGAGAGGTCTTGACTAAAACAACATGCATGAAGAATCACAAAGGAGTTTTAATTTTCTGCAATGGAAAAGTACTCTAACTAGTTACTTTTATCAGAAAGTAACGCTGTAATGTAACTGATTACTTTAAAAAGTAACGTCCCCAACACTGCTCCTTAGTAAGGTACATGAACATGAAGGTACATGTAAAAATTAAGTGGTCGCTCTCTTCTGTACAGTTGTATTTTTTTATATTTAGTGCTGTATTCTTTTTTTCTTTTTTTCTTTTTTGTGTAATTAAGGTTTTTTCATACTTTGTTTCATGTTTTGTGACAACAAAATGTCAAAAGTTAAGTATAGTTTATAGTGATCTATTAACATGTATTCCTTTGGAGAACACAAACAAATCAGGTCACGGACAGAATTTAGAAATGAATTACATTCGTTGATTGAAGTTCCACTGTACAGCAAAATGAAGATGTTCTCAAAACAAATAATAATAATAAATCTAAAACAGCATAGAGTAAAATAAATTCCATTTGAAAATTCAGTTTGGTTAAAAAACTTTGTATCTGTAAGTTAAAGTTAAACGGAAATCTATAATGGTCAAAACGCAACCTTTCAAACACAGCTGCCAGCTACTAATGTCTATGTAAACTGATCCAGTGAAGGGTCAACTAGCACAGTGGGCTGAACATTTAAAGCACCACGTGAATGTTACAACAGCCGTTCCCAAACTTAACAAGGCTGCAGCCCAGTTGAAATGTGAAAATCTTTTGCAGCCGAATCTTTAATCCTCTTTGATTGACACAGGAGATAAATGAACAATGTCACATTAAGTCCATCTATGATTTATTAGTTTTGGTTAAATGTAAATATTTAATCAGAAATATTTTATGGGAATTTTAAACCTAATTACACAATTGAAAATATTTTTTAAATTATTTTTTTATTATAAATGACCTCTCATGGCCCACCTGCAGTTCTCTTATGGCTCACCAGGGGGGAAACTCTCATTTGGCGAAACTTGGCCAACAAAGTATGGAATAGGAGAGGGAAAACACAAAATTAAAAAGTAACTGACGATAATACTGATGCATATACACGAGACTGGATGATATCGTTTTATATCAAATTTCAAAACATTTTCCCATCCCTACTATCCAAGGATATTAAGTTACTTTAAAAAATCACTGACTGAAAGATAATAATCAAAATTTTTAATTACAAAATTAAAATAGGACATCAGGAATCCTTAATATTGCCAGGTCAATATGACCCACAAATATATTATTGTGCGAAAGTGATTGAACTAATTGTTGTTTCACTCGAAAACTTAATGTCCTTGGCTCAAGATTTTTTTTCCCCCTCCTCCTACAGTTGCTGCATACTAACATGTGCTTCCTCTAAGCACAACCACATCTTTTCAAATTGCTGCTAACAGCATGAAGATTGTGTGCTTTCATTTTATTTCATTTTCATTTAATACCTGTTCTTTAACCCCCCAATGAGGACAAAATGTGAACGCAGTCAGAGGGTTAAGTGTTGATGTAAATCTACTGGAGTAAAATTCATACTAAAGTAACATAGAAATGCTTCCAAAAGTTACTCAGGAGAAAAGTCATATTGTGTGGTATCCTTTTATACAGAGCTTTTTTATATAGATTAAAATACAGCCTAATAATATTTTATTGACTGCATGCTTTTCAATTAAACATATAGCTCGTGTTACATAGTGTTGTACACACAGTGCCAAGACACAGGCCTAAACATTTTTTTTTTTTTTCCCCCACAAAGAAATGTAGTAACATACTAATGAAGTACATGTAAATCCAACAATGCAGTTAATATTGTGTAGTTGTTCTCAAACACCACTGTATCTTATGAAATGTGAATTTGCCCTGTGTGTCCCTGCAGGAGGCCGTGGGTTTGTGGCATTTCTTCTCTGGGCATTGACCACACCAGCATTCTTGGGGATACAATTGAAAAGATTGCCTGGCAGAAGGGGGGAATATTTAAGGTGTGTGTGTATGTAGTGTCTAAGAGAGGATAGTCATTAGGGTTTTTTTTTTTTTTTTTTTGTAAAATGTCTCATGTTTATATGTATTATGCAGATCTCTTTTGAGATCTTTTTTGTACTTAATTTTGTATTTAAGGGGTAGGTAAATTATTGTGTCTTATGATTGTTTGTATGTGCATGTTTGTGTGTCTGATCATAGCCTGGTGTTCCAGCATTCATTGTGAAACAGCCAAAGGGACCAATGACCGTTCTTCAGGAAAGAGCAAAAGAGATTGGGGTGAGAATCAAACACTAACACACACCTCTCTTTCTATAACCATGCATATTGCAATAATGGATATCGGAGCATAGCTTTGCTGTAGTTTACTAGCTGTGTACTTTTGCTGAGAGAAATAGTCCCAGGGGTGGACAGAGGTGAGAAATCTGCTATAGCAATAGCATGCAAAATAGTATAGAACGGAATTTGCTTCTTTTTAAACTGATGAAAGTGATTTGTTAAATTGCTATTGGGATAAAATAATTGTTGTCGTTTGTTCTGTGGGCTTGTCTGTAGTGCTCGCTGTTTCTGTGCCCTGAGTTGTCCCAGTACCAGAGCTCTGAGGAGGTTAAATTGGGTTTGGCAGGACTGCACCAGCGCTCCAACGCCTCACTCGCTTTACAGCTCACACACTGCTGGCTGCAGAGGCGCTGCAGCACAGGTAGGAGGTTTCAATAACCTTAGTGTGTGCATGAATATCAGAGTGCATCAATCAGCCACAACACTAACACCACTGTCAGGTGAATCGAATAACTGAATTGATTATAAATTATATACCAGTAAATTGACAGAATCATGGGCACTCAAGACTTTTCTATACCTGTGGGGGCTAAAGGATCCCACAGAAAAGCCAAGGTAGGACAAGTGGCTGAAAAAAGTCAATGAGTGCAAACTGAGGGCTTAGCAAGCAAGGAGTTCAAAGATGTTCCCCAGATTTCAATCTTACAAAGCATCTCTTTCATGATTATATATCACTGCACATCTAAAATTGTTTTTATTTTAAAAATTGCACAACCTGACCAACTGTGTAGGCTTCTGTAATTTACTGTACATTGGATGCAGGATTTATTTACTGTTCATGACATGTACTCTCACCGGCCACTGTCGTACACCTTGGTAGTACTGGGTTGGCCCCACTTTTGCTTCCAGAACTGCCTTAATTCTTTGTGCAAAAAATTTAACAAGATGCTGGAAACATTCCTGAAAGACTTTGGCTCATATTGACATGATGGCATAATTATTTACAGATAGTGACAGCATTACTTGGATGCTACTGTTACAATATTTCTGTTGCTAATGTTAATACTTTGGTTATTGCCTCATTAATTAATTTCTCTTTCTTAAAAGGTTCAGCTGTTACTCCTGCATCTGGTTTTAGTGGTCTTCATATGGCTTCGGATTTTGAGCCAAGTCCTCACATGCTGAAAGGTGAGAATGTTCTCTTCATAAATAGCAAAACATAAATAACATATATACGTGTATGATCATGGGGCGGAATTGCTTCCTGCTTCGGCAAACCCTAGTTTGTTTTTTTTGCGCTCTTGAGCACTTAATGTTGTTTCTCATTATTTCTCAAATGTTTACTTGTCTACATTAAAACAGGGATCATGTCCATTATGGATATAATGTATAAGTGTGTGTGTGTGTGTGTGTGTGTGTGTGTGTGTGTGTGCGCGCGCGCAGGCCTGGCTGAAACTGAATGGCTAGGGCGGAATCAGACCCTGACGCGTGGAACTGTCACATACTTCCTGGATGGAGCTCACACTACACGCAGTATGCAGGCGTGTGTGAACTGGTTTAGCGAGGTGGCTGCACAACATGAGAAAAACACTATGCAAGTTCCTTTATTTAATTCTTTACATTTTTTTCTAATATCGTTATTATTGCTTTATATACACACTACAGTACATACTTATCTTGGAGTGTAATGAAATTTGTATTGCTTGTTGTTTCTTCCCTCTCTCCCCTTTCACTCATTCATTACCTGACCAAATTAGAAATATATTTGTATATTGTTTCCTCAGAATGGGTTAATGAATAAATCTTTTTTTTTTATTATAATGCTGTCTGAATGTGATGTTCAAGCCAAACTGAGACTTGATTGTGCAGAATAACAGAACACAGTTATGAGAGTAAAATCTCCTTTTATTTCTCTATATAATCCTGTTGCATTAATACAATACAATTAATACAAGTTGGCTTCCCGGGAACACCTTTAATAGCCTATTCATGTAGAAATGGCTTGGAGCGAGGTCAGGACTGTATGGGGGATGTGGCAATAACTTCCAGTCGAGTTTCTCTAATGTACCAGTAAATGATTGTGTATAATTCCCACACACAGATCCGTAAGTTGGTGACAAGTTATCCATCAATTTTCAAGGATCAGGCGTTCCACTCACTGAATGTTTGCGATATTCACAGACTTACGGACTTCTTTAAAACGTTTGCATCATTCAGATGTTTTACTGTGACTAAGAGTCTCATCACTACACTATGCTTGAAGTATTTTATTCACAAACAATTTCATCTAGTTTGAAATGAATGCCTCTAGCCCCATGAATATAAATGTTTCCCGTTTGAGGACATATGACATCACCTTAAAAAAGAAATACCAAAATGCATTGTAACTATTGAACTTACTAGCTGGAAGAGTGTTGAATGGTGGTAAATAGCTGCAGAATCTGCCAGCTATAAGCATAGCTAATTCCGTCATCCATGGCCTTATGATATTTTAATTTATATTATATAATGTGATTATATTTATTTGTGTGTATGTGTAGGGGTTCAGTGGTGCGAGTGCTGCTGTTTAATGCTACTGGAGAGCGGGATTGTGGTGCTATGCTCAAGCTGCTTGTGGTAAGACTTAAGTTTTTCAGGTGATCCAAAAATGTCAGCATTCCCTCTGCCTTTTTTGGAACCAGTTAAACAAGCATGAGCCAAATACAACAATTTGGAATGTCATGAAAAAGCGAGAATCCAGTGGTGTACTAACAACCAGACACTGAACAGGTCAGCCAGGGAAAACAAAAGCAGTTGATGACATCAATGTTGTGAGCTCAGTTAAGTGTAAAATCCAAAAACTACAGCTAGTGACATCACTAACAACCTCCACAGAGCAAAGATGAAGGTCTCTCAATTCACCCTGAAATCCAATTTGAAAAGGTCTTAAAGAGGAAAAGAGGTTTAAAGGTTATGACGAGATGCAAAGTTACTTATCAGCATTTCAAATCAGATGAGAAAGATTTTGGAACCCATATTGACCACTACCAAAGTGATACATTTTTGTATAAAAAAAAAAAAAATACAAGCTCATCGGTTAAACATGGTGGAGGTAGTGCCATTGTTTTGGATAGGCTCTGGAACGATTCCTCTGTAGCTCACATCTGTTAACTTGTATATCACAAGAGGGCGCACTTGTGGTTCAGGTAGTGTACACTAAAAAGGGGCACTCAAATTCCAATGGCCAATAATCAGGATGAATTATTATTATTATTATAATAAATTAATATGCTGTCTGGACAATTTGTTAGTATTTACAGACCTCTGTAAATTTTCAGAAAGAAAATGTCTCTAATTTTTTTTTATTGATATAACTGATTTCAGAAGCAGAAAGGAGAAAGATTAGTGGGTCTGTTCTAGAAGCAATGCCATGAAACTACGTCCGCTGTGGCTCATCTTTCTATTTCATTATTCCAGTACTTTTGGAGGACATTGTGTATACAAACCAAAATATATATTTTTTCTACTGTTCATTTATTTGTATATTATTGTTACGCAAATAAAAAGAAATCCTTTCAAAAAGAATGTTGGGGAATCAACATGTCCAGTAGGTTTATCTGATGGCCAGTCTTTTTTTGAATTTATGATGCATTTTTGAAAACTAAGATGGAATTCAGTAATTACTGCTTTTTTTTTTTTTTTTTTTTGCAGCAATGTCATTTCGATTTTGCAGTTTTCTGTCCTAACATCACTGAGGCCATTGCTGACTGCAACGCAGGTCAGTAGACACTTGTAATGCGTACAGATTTAAAATAATTTCTGGTTGATTTGCTGTAGTCCCTTTTCTTCTTATTTTTATTTTTTTATTATTTATTTAGACCAACAAAACTTCAACGTGTCTGTAGAGCACATGCTCACACGCTGCCTGGACAATCAGCAGAGCTGGCGTGTCCTCAACGGTGTCGAGGAAGAGGGACCAGAGTCAGAGCTTCTAATCGGAGGTGGTGTTCATCTGCCTCTGAGAGTGGAGAAGCGTGGTGCCTCATTGGTTTTCCCCTGCATTTTGAGTGCGCTTCAGTGGATTACACAGGGACACGATTCACTTGTGTCTGATTCCACCCAACACGTCATGCCTGTCAAAGCTAGCATAAGCGCTAAAGGATTACAACTTAGAGAGGCTGCTAATGTGCATGTGCTAATCACAGGCAGCTTGCACTTGGTAGGAGGAGCCCTAAAACACCTGCTACCTGCCTTGTCATCATAATACAATGTTTTATGAATGGAATATTGGAAAAAATGGTGCAGCTTTATTTAAGATTTAAACATGTACTGAATATACCTACTGAATACTGAGCGGGAGACTAAAGCACTTAGCTTTTCACCTGTGCCTTCCTTATGTACGGAATGCTCACAGAGCCTATTTAAATACAGTTTAACCCTAGTCTTATCACCATACCGTATCATATGTCTTAAATATTACAATGATCTGATGAAAGAAGGATGATTTTACTATAGGCCAACAGTAAAACTGCATACTTCGTGTGTGTCAAATGTGCAGTTTATGTGGTTTATGAATTATTTTCATATACTGCTCTGTCCCCGTATATATATATTTTTTAATGCACTACAAATCTTGGTATTCTGTTTTGATTTACCGTTTGGTTTGTGGTTTGGTACATGTCTGGAGAACCACCTTAAGCCAAAGCTACCCTCTCATTCGAGTGTAAGCTCTGTATTATATGTATTGATTTAGAATTTGAGAAGTGGACTACACCAGAAACTATAGAACAGACTCGTGTACTATGCTGCAGGTTCATGTGTATCTACAATGCCGCCAAAATAAGACTGGATCAAAATGATTATAAAATGTAATCATTAAACTCAATTAAAGTTTCCATGCAAAACCCTTCGAAGAATCCTGCCAGTCTCTATATCTTGTCAGTATAACAGTGTACACTGTTTGCTTATGAAAACTATGGCTAAGGATATGATGACAGTGATTTTACACACACCCACAGACTGTGTGTGTGTGTGTGTGTGTGTGTGTATATATATATATATATATATATATATATATATATGTATATGTATGCTGTGTGTATGTATATATATATATATATATATGTATGCTGTATATATATGGTATTGCATTATTTAAAAAAAGAAAAGAAGAAAAAAAAAAGTGATTGGAAATTACTTCACCATATGCTATAAACCATGTAACCATGGCAGATTTTTTAAATATAGAATTATATAATTATTTATAATTGAGTTTTAAGCTGTATTAATGGATGCCATATTCGTACCAAATATCTTCCACACTGGATTCTGAAGAGTAACAGCATTCTAAGAACTGGTGTCCATTGTCAAGGAGTACTGTATGGACTCCAGATATGCAGCTTTTAAATGTCAATTTGGAAAAGTGCAAAAAATTTAGATTGATTTCTGCAGTTTGAGGAGAATGTCTTGAATAAAAAACATGCTGCATTATTATTGTTGTAACAGCTGAAACATCATGCCTTTCCAGAGTTGAACAGAATGATGGATGCTTTCACACAAAAGTAAACCAAAAAAATATTTTCTTTTGAGTTACATGTCATTTTTAAGCATTTTCTTTTGTTTGTACAGAAGTATGATAGACATGCAGTAGGGTTTTAACTTGGAGTTACATAGCAGCAGTTTAGGTCAGGCTTTAGGATAACTCCAGCTCATATTACTCTAGTAAGGTACAGTACCTGCCTCCTGCCTACTTGACTAACTGGACCATGATTAAGCACCTGTCAATATTTATAAGATTTTCTAGTAATATTATTTAGACAACCACAGGTTTTTTAAAATAGGTTTTTTAGTTTGTGATATATTCCTTTGTCAGTAAGAGACTACTAAAGGTAACAATGTAGAGGTGTGCAAAAAGTTAGCAAAGGTGATGAGTGGAACTGTAATATGCAATGGCTCCATTTCAAAATATCCATTTAATAACATAAAACCAATGCATGCCTGAGTACCTTCAGTACATGTCGTGAAAAAAAAACTCTTGTAATGTTCTATTATGTATTTTTGTAAAACATTTTAGACATCAAAAACATACTTCTTTAATTCAATCTTTAGTATTTATGAGCTATGCTGGGCCCAATCTTATTAATTTAAATACACACAAGCAAATTATATCAACTGAAACAACTTTTAGAATCTCTGTCCATGCTGTCATTTGTCACGTTTTAACAATGTCAGCATTTCACCATTTTGAGTTACGTTCACTTAGCACTATTTTGAGAATGAGGAAAATGGGAATGGGGACTCCAAGATAGCGCGGCAAACGGACGCAGCGGACGTAACGTATACCCAACATCTGTTTAATTGTGCATTGTTGAGTCTATATTACATTGACAATGAAAACACTTGATGAGAAAGAAGAGAAGCAATATTTCGATTCCTTTGTACCTGCACATATGATGGCAGTGACAAGAACCTTGAACCGTAATGTGTTCTCAATGATGAGTTTACTCAATTTACACAGAATGGTGCAATACAAATATCCAGTGAGCCATAGTTCTGCAAACAGAAATGCATTGTTGATGAAAATGTTCAACAGGTAATCTTCAGAGTGGTTCAATCTGACAGAACGACTACATTTAACTCATAAACACACTGTAGAGTTGTGGTGCTCAGAAAATTGCAGAACATGTCGAATGTTGAGGTGAATGAGGGGCAGAAGCCCATGTGAGATTCTGTTAGCAGTGTCAGTCAACAACAGAAATCTGAGGCTGCAATGGGCATGGACTCACCAAACGTATTCTTCAAAAGATGTTTTTTTAGTTGCTGTTGTTTTTTTAAATCAGTATTATTGCGTTTAATGCCACACCTCTGAGTATGCAATATGTAGTATACATAACTGACTGAGTTGCTTTTTAATATTTATTCCATGCATTTACAGTAGTCCCAGTGTTTACCATGAGTTAGTTCCAGTAATTTCTTAACTGAAATACATCAATTTAAAGTATTTGGAATTTTGCCTGAGGGGACTAGTTATTGTATTTGTATTTTTTTTTCTAGTTCCACTTTCAATTTTAATTCAATTTAAATTTTATTTGTATAGCACTTTTAACAATGGTCATTGTCCCAAAGCAGCTTTACAGAATTAAAAGTAAATTAGGGAAATGAGTATGAAATGTGTGAGCAAATACGTATAAATTATCAGATTGTTCCTAACAAGAAGAAAAACTCCCTGAGATGGAAATAGGATGGAACATTGAGAGGAACCAGACCTCAGCAGGGAACCCATTCTCATTTGTGTGAAATCAGATAGAAGGGACTGATTTGCAGTCATGCCTTGTGTTAGGAGGCTGGAAGATCAATAAAATAGGAGAGGTGTTTACGTTAATATGGAGTCCACCTTTGTTATTGGAGGCTCAAACTGTTTGCAGGAATTTGAGTCCTGAACTATAGAGTGACTGCCATCAGAGAACAGCTGTCTGCATCAGCCGAGTCCAAGACCACCCTCTTGGTAATGTGGATCTGTCCCCAGTCACCACACGCATCCCAAGCAGATCACAAGGGCCTGCATGCGACAAGATCTCTAACCAGAAGCGGGGCACCAGGACGAGTCAGACGGCTCCAGAGGGCAGAGGGGGGTCTGGATCACTCGCAGCTCAGGAGTGACATGTGTAGCTCGACAGAGAGAGAGAAGAGAAGAGAAGAGAAGAAAAGAAAAGAGGGGAAAAAAAGAGAGAGAACAGTTAGGTACAGTATGGTCACAGTCAGGTGTAACCCTTCTTATGTTCACATACACCGCTCAGGGAGAAGAAACCATATGAATATGTGTGTCAAAAAAACAATATGCCATTCCAGAAAATTTAAGTCTGTTTGATCCTTCTCACAATGAGCTTTGATGTCTGATTGAGGTAATTGTCCAAATTTTGTCCATGTTTTTTCTGTCTAGCTGATGATTTAATGTTATGGCGAAGAATTCTATCGGTAGCGTTCCGCTTCATGATTCCATCTATTTTGTGCAATGCATAATTTCTATGCAAACGAAAAAATCTCCTTAGCTGAGGGTGGTGTCTGGGTTTTCTTCCAAACTTTGGCAAAGTGGCCCCACCTCCCAATAACTTGTACAACTTTTCAATTGTTTGAACTCATCTTGGAATCTGCTGTTGTTTAGAAATTAAAAAACATTCCCTACGAAGCCTACCGTCCTCTTTCTCAGATCTGCACTTAAGTTCTTTGGACTTTACAATTGTATTGTGTGTTAGTCAATCCATAGTAAAATGTTAAACAGAGAAGTTACCAGATAGAGTTAATCATCAAATCCAACATGAAGTTAAAGCTTCCACTGAATCTATAATTTGGTGTATATAATCTATGTATACATTTATCTTTGCGCTCCAAATTCTTGGGATTTTCTTGGGATTTTTACCCAGAATTTGAAGAAATCATTGATAGGCAGTAACTGTATGTGCAACTGCAACTGTATGTTACATATCAAAGATTAATAGTATATCATAAATCTCTGAAAATATGATGAAAAGGTTTGATTGGGAACTTTGTTTTATAACTCAATACACTGCAGTGAAAAATACTCCAGTTATTTTAACAAAGCAAGTGTACAGTATGCTTTGTTAAAATTAGATGCTTCAAATCAATTGAACAGGCTCCTATACAGTACATTATATTTATATTTTTATTCACGTCAGTTTAAAGTATTCAATCAAATTCTTTGGTCTATAGCATAAAAAAGCAGAAATCAAGTCAATTCATCATCTCTGATCTACTTAACGTAGTCATATTAAAACATTATTGTTATTATTATTATTATTATTATTATTTCACATTCATTTTAAATCTGAAATACATTTTAAAGAAGCAACATTCTCTAACTTGAGTACATTTTGGCTTACTACTTTTTATTTATTGAGATTTGTTATCTATACTATCACTTAAGTACAGTTTCTCAGTACTTCTCTAACCTGTGAATATGTTACCAATTGTCTGTAAAGAGTCACTAATAAGTGATAATAAGAGTCTGGTAAGTGGCAAGCTGTCACTAATAACCAAGCAAGGAAGCAATATAAATCACCTGCTAGCTCTGCTAGCAATAGTCCTTCAGTGTCAGTGATAAAGAGTGGGGGCCATGGTGACACTAATGGTATCAATTAACATTTATTATTTTTTTTAAATAATACAATAAATATACTACAATTGAACATCATCTTTGGTAGAGTTACAACATCCTGGCTCTGTCACCATTGTACAATTCAGGACATGCCTTTATTCAGCTGAGCATTGGAAAGGTATATCAGAGCAATAAAGATGTGACTGGAATCAAATCAATTTCAGCTTGGTATAACATTGAGAGAATGAAAAACTTTCATCATTTTCATGCATACAGAAAGGCTTTAATGCTTCAAAAGACATACAAGGGTGCGTGGCCACAGTAAACTTGAATTTATTGACACAAAATAACAATATATCTTCTATCCTCTCTTACACAGGTTTAACAAGACCTTAAACAGACAACACAACACAAGACAAATATTACAAAAACCAAACAAAACAGAATTCTTTTATTGGCAGCATCATTGCTATTTTTTGTTTTTAATTTACAAAAATGGTTATTTTTCATTTAATGATTAGAATTATGTGTTGTGATTTTTTTTTTCTTTTAACAGTTCAAGTCATATTTCAAATTAATAGAATGCAAAGGTTTGAAGCAAAGTAGCTGGCATAGTGGTGTACGATGTTGAGTGCATTAGGGTTTAGTGGCAAAGAAATGCAGGGAAAATAGAAAAAAAGAGGCAAGAAAATTTATTTTCTTTCTATACCAAAAATGGGAACTCTATCTACCAACAGTTACACAATCTCAAACAAAGTGATCTGTTGGTCATTGAGTGTATTTCATGAAGTCTATTCTGTGAGAATATATCTGGCCTGAGAAATGGAGGACAGTAGATTAGTTAGTCCTCTGTATTTGGCTCTGGTAACAGAGGTCAAGTTCTTCCCTGTACAAAAAAAAAAAAAAAAAATCTCTCCACTGAAGACTTTATGGACTGCTGTCTGCTTGAGGTGAACTGCCGATTGCACTCATGTCCACTGTAAAGATCTAGGTCCACAAACACTGTAAAATAATTACTACCTTAAAAAAATCTACTTTCTTTTAACTACATTCTAAATTTATGGGAATAAATGTGCTATGGAGGACTATGCAGAAAAAAATACATAAATAATCTCCCGGTAAAGCGCCACTTTACAGTCTGCATACTGCACGTTTGACAACAGTGTGTAGGGTGATGGCACATAGACAAATTTGTTAGTTACATGGTCAAAATCTTTGGTTTATGAATGATTATGATGGATCGGCATGCATAAGAATATTTCCCCACACAGGACACAGGACTTGCTACCCAGAAAAAAAAGGAAAAAAAGTGATGAAAGAAATGGAAGATGCATCATCATTGGTGAATCATTTAAAACAAACAAAAAATGGAAAATATATATGTATATAGCACCACAGGCAGAAGGAAATAGCACCTAGTTCACTCATTTAGTGTTTCCTCAATGAAACTGTTTCTCATTGTGTGTGCTTTGTGATAGACTCAAGCACAAGGTGTGATAGAAAAGGATAAAGGATGGAATCGTTCACATACCCTGTGATTGTAACAATCCAGAAAATTAGTTGCCATGAACTTGCTATTATCGCTTGTTCTAACTTTTAATTTCATTCAGTTATGTGAAACAAAAAAAAAAAAAAGAAAAGAAAAAAAACTCAAAAGATGTGGGTCACACCTGCATGAGGACGTAATACTTTCTTCTTGGTTTCTCTTTTCGTTTCTGTCAATTAATTTATTTTGTTCTGCTATCCAATTTTCTCTAGGATGACCAAAATGTAATACTTTATTTGCACCAATCACCAGCATCCCTGCTGTCCTTCTCACTCAATGGTTCACATGCATGTTTTGAAGCGCACACAAAAAAAGAAACGGAGAAAAAAACAGAGAAATATACAGAAAGTACTTACAAACATACAAAAAATATTTATATATATTTATATATAAGCACCATTCCAGGGAATGGGAAAACAAATATGCACAAAATAAAGTTCATTGAAGTACTGGGGGGGGGATGAAACACTGAATAAATGCAAGCAGAAACCAGACAGAGCTAAAAGCAGGTGGAGAGTGTGAGGAGGTTTCCACCTGCAAGAAGTGCATTAAAGCTGGAGGAATACTGTTGCTATCTCCTACACCTATACACCTATACAGCATGGGTGGTCAGAATGTGGCAATTAAAGCATAGGGTTAGCTAGCTAGCATTCAGCTAATCCAGTTTCAAAACTTGCATGTGACAGAGACAGGTACACTGAGGTCAAAATATGTTTTGTTTTGTGAGAGATCCATTCTTTATTAATTTTTTAAATTTCATTTATCCTTTCTATGCTAAGTTGGTGTTTTATTTTGGAAACACAAATCTTTAGAAAATATGTTGTCCTATTCCTTTCTTTGGTTTCTGAGAAAATGAATGTTTTTTTTTTTCTTTGGTGCGTTCAGTGAACAGTCTTAGCCAATAAAGCAGGCCGGGCCAACCTCGAAGCCAAACTTCTGTGTTGCTCCACCGAAATCGTTGAACATGATGTCAACAAATGGTATTTGCTCCACTTTTGGAGTGTTGATCTCTAGAATAGTCTTTTCATAGCCCTTTTTCAACTGCAGAAAAAGAGAAGGGAGAAGAAGAGACAAGGAAAAGAAATTGGTGAAATTTGAATGCGAGTACAATTCCCTTATAAAAGTAGTGGAACAGAACAGCAAGGACAATTCTTTTGTTTTTGCTGGTCTTTTTGTTGGTTTATTCTTTTAACAAGTCTTCAGAGGTAACACTGAAAACTCAAACCAAAAGTAAACATCCAGAGCTTTTTTTTGGTTAATATAGCACGGTACACCTTGTTAACAAGAAACACCTATGAGTCAAATGTTCCAATGGTCCTAAAGATTTCTATGTTTTAAGCTGTTTATCACATCCAAATGTAAATATAAGGAAATGAAAGCTAAAATTCTGATCTATTGTTAAGTTTATCTTTTGATGTCAAACCCTCATGTCTTCAGCAAAAACAAAAGACCATTCCAATACTAAGAAAGGACTAAGCATAAAATACTGCAACTGTTCATCTGTTACTACTTGAGGATTGAGTGAATAATTTCTGCTCACCGCACATCCATCCATAATGGCAGTAATGTATGGATTGTTGTCATGGGACATCTCTTCATCGTTGGAGCCCAGGAAGCGGATGGCCTTGTCGTGAGTGTCCAGCTCTTCATCATGCCAGGCCACGGACTGGTAGCAGTTATATGTGAGGTTCTGCCGGGCCGAGGCACTTAGCAAGCGCAGGAATGTCATTTGGACCACACCAATCGGATTGCCTTCAGCGTCCATGTATGAAAGCTGTAAAGGGTAAAAGAGAAACATGGGGTCCTGCTAGCAGCTCAGGATATACTGGTAGAGGTCCCTTCCACTAGAGGTCCCTTTACAAATTACACATCACACCTTTTTAGCTAAGAAAATATTTAAAAAGCAATATGGACTAAAGTGTACTGAGGTTAATGAGGCTAAGACAACCTTCACCCTCATGTCCTGTAGATAACCTATTTTCCTATTTTAATAAGATATATATTTTCAAATTCTAATAAGAGATCTATTTGTAAATATATAAATTAATATTATATAGGTATAATAGATACCATATTAATAAAACATGAGCCAGGTTACAATCAGAAGAGTAGTTTGGAATTTCAGTGAAGCACTTATAAAGCATGTCAAAATTGAGCTTATAAGGTGTTCTCATTAAATTAGTTATAATGCTGATAAAACAATGTAACGTAGGCTGCTAATGTGGGTCTTTTTCCTACATTATTTTTTGTTCGCTTAATAAGTAGTCAGAAGCATTAATTCTTACATAGAAAGTACAGCAGTGTTAAATAAGAGCTTATTTATGGTCTCCATGGTGTGATGTAACATTTGCATTTTAAGAAATATGCAAATGTTCGTTCTGTCCATACCAAACCTTGTTAGAACACGCCATTTCCTCCATTTAGGTTTTACACACATGACTTAGACTGTGACAGCAAAGCAAAAGAAATTAACATGCAATGCATGCATGCATGCATAAACACACACACACTGTACTTACGTGTTTTCCTCATCATACACTCATATGTGATGACCTCACACATGCAAGAGGATATATAAATGTGCATACTAACACACAAACACAAAGACTGGATTCAGAATTATTAATGTATATTTAATCTAATTTAATATTATTTTGTGGTCAAATGGAATTCAAATAGAAAATTCAATAGAAAATCACTACACTATCCAGTCGATGCCGGTGTGTGTCCGTATATTGTCCACAGATTTTTATGCTTTGTGTGGACTGCCAGCACATAGAAACATTACCTTATGTTCATAGCCACATATCATCAGTGACTGAACCCAGAAGTTACAGTATGTGAGAAAGATGTGACCATGAGGCTGAAAGCCGACAAAATGGCTCCACTTTTATCAGACTTGCCAGAGAGTGCCTATTAGTCAACATGCAAGAGTCCAGAACACCCTTCAAAAGAGTTTTTCTCCAGTTTATAGACACTGAGGATGAAGACCATTGGCCTTAAGCCAAAGTCAATCAAACACAAACTACTAATTACTTCAGGTAAGTTCACCAATTTCCCAAGCTATTGTGAGAGTGGTGTTTTTAAAGTCATGGCTTTGGATGACACATCTGCTTTCATCTCTCAGATTGGCCATAAGCCTGAGGACTCTGTTGTTGTCATAGTACAGAGAAGCTCATGTAATACCATGCTCAAACAAGAGCTCCAACTGCAGAGCAAGAACCATGCAGAACCACAGGTCTCCAAGAGATAGAACCTCAGAACCATGGCACCTTGGACACTAGGATCTTAGGACCTTCAGAACCTTAGCTTCTCAGAACATAAGAACTTTGGAACCATACAAACGTGGGAACCGCAGAACTTTAGAACTGAGTAACCTTAGACCTTTAGAACCTCAGGTCCTTGGAAAAGGAACCTTAGAACCAAAGTCCTCTCTCTTGGATCCCATCTTGGCCCTTTCTACTTACCATGGACCCCCGTTTGTAGCGACTATACCAAGTGCCTGGGCTGTCTTTGGGCCAGCGAGCCATTTTACTCTGAAAAATAACAAGAGCAGTTCAGGTGGTGGAAGGTGGATGGAGGGTCACGGAGGTGCTCTTACCAGTTTACCACGTTTGAATTCACTGTACCAGGAGCCTGGAGTCTCCTTCACCCAGGAGGTTAGCCTAGTCTGAGACACCAGAGTAAGAAAAAGAATGCGAGTTTAAAAAATGGGGAACATGGCCAAGAATAGAAGAAGAAAAAGAAAAAGGATAATGAGGAAGAGCAAAATAAAGAAGAGAAGGGTCATTAGGAGAAGCAGAAGAAAAAATATGAATAAACAAAAACATGAAAAGATAACAAAAAGGAGACCATATAGGTAAGATGAATTAGGAATTAGGAAATGGGGATTTGGGCAACTGAAAAATAAAAAATAACCAATTACACTACTTAATTAGGCTATTTTAAATCAGAACACACATCCTGGTGCAAATTAAAAGTTTCACAACAAAATGCGATGAATGGCAGTTTCTGACTTTCACTCATACTAACAAATTATGAGGGGTGTTCAAGTCAAACTGGGACTTTTGATTGTGCAGAATTATCCCAGCATTTCAACAGTGCTTGGATACCATCAAGGTAGAAAGTTTAAACTGCCTGCTTCCTGCTTCTCAGAGAAGCCTTTATGGGGAAAATCAAACATGGGGAAATGTCTATGGACTATACAAGGATGTGGCAATAACACCCAGCTGAGTTCATGAAAAGTGCAAGTGGTGTTCATGAATGACTGTATCTAAAATTCCCACAGACAGAGCGTCTCTTCCACAAGTTGACCACAAATTATCCGTTGATTTTCATGGTTCAGACAGTCGACTTGTTGAAAGTTCATGGGAACAACTGCAGGGCTCTGAGCCACCTAGGCTGGGATCATCATTCACAGATGTACGATCTTCTTTAAAACGTTTGCACCGTTCAAAGGGTTTAATGCTGCTAAAAGTCTCATCACTGTATTGTACTTGAAGTCTTCTGTAAATGTCAATCAGTTTTACGCCTTCATTCTCGAGAAATTTTATCTCAAGTCTCAGTTTAACTTGATGATCCTCATAAAATGGTAAAACACTTTTATCCTTGTTTCCCTTTGCTGACTTAAAGAACCAAGCACAAAATATTCTCTCAGTTTGTAATACCACACGTTTCTTTACAGTTTTGATCCAAGGACTAAATATCAGCAACAATATCAGTGATCAAATTAGTGATAGATCACTAATGATCTATCATTATTCAGTACATCACTATTCATATAAATAGTTAATTGGATCATAATGGTCAGTGGTTAGTTCTGCTGATACCAGCATTTTCAACAAAGCAAATAAAGCAAACCCCTTATTATGATGTTTTTTCTTATGTATGTTTAAAATCAGAATTTAATCTTGGATAATTTGAACATTGGATATATTTTTATTACATAAGACTTTATGTTTTATGGTCAAAATAGATGTGTTTAAGGACTTCTATTCCTCAGAGGACACAGGTATAAAAGGGATTTATTTACAGTCTCACTATCTGGTATCACCCAAATGAGGATGGATTCCCTTTTGAGTCTGGTTCCTCATCTTGACTCAGGAAGTTGTTACTTGGACAAATATTTATCCTGAATCTTTATTTGTGCAAAGTTGCTTTACGACATGTCCTTTGTTAAAGTGCTGTACTTTTTTTTTCTCGGGCTTTGCCCCTTTTATTCAAGAAGTCACCACAATAGATAATTTTTTCTGCAAAATCTGGTACAAGTTTCACACCAGACACTCTTCCTATTCCCTCCCATTCCAACACTATATGCAGTGTCTGGGTTGCTTGAGGTGCAGGGTTAAGGGTCTTGCCAAAAGACCCATCAGTGGTGATCTGGTGGTGGTGGGGCTCAAATCCCTTACCCTCTGATCTAGCCACTGAGAGACTCAACCACCTGAGCCACCACTTCCCCATTAAAAGTTCTATACATACAGTATAATGTTTATTTGAATTATTTCCTCAATATTTGATTGTAGTGTAGCAAATCTTATAAAATCTTACGACCGCTCCACCTCCCAAATTTTCACCTTAAGAACAGAAATTTTGCAAGAAATTTGCCTCGGCATAGAAACAAACAAGCTGAGCTGAACCGATCGCTGGCTACGTTGTGTGTACGTCCAAGTTCAAAACTTGTTTAGCGTCAATGGAAAGCCAGGCAAAGTGAGTTTACTTTTTTTTCTTGTACAAAATGCGGATTATCTGCATCTACATGCGTTTTGCCTATGGAATGGATTTTATTCGTATGCCGAGGTACCACTGTATCTGAATTGAATGCCATGAGCAATTTGCAGCAAATTAAAGAGCGTCACCTGATGACTAAAGATCACTGAGGAATTGGAAACAGGCGGCTGCCCAAATTAGCCTACAGTCAGTAATGGAACAGCTAAAACTATGTTGGGACCACAGTTTTTGTCAAAGACCCTGTAAGCATTGTTTAAGTGAATACTCACCCCTTCACTCTTTTTATCTGGGAAGATACAGCTCTCTCCTCCAGCTGTGAAGTTGCAGTAAACCTTGAAAGAATCTCGTGAGCAGCCCTGGTTTGGATCAATCCAGTACTCGCCTTAAAAGGAAAACAAAACAAAGGGTTGATGATTTTCACATGGTTTTTATACCTACATGGCCTATTAATAATCAGTTTATAATATTTTGACATTTACTTAAAATTTTATGCATTGTTGTTTTGATTTGCAACATTAAAAACACCTAAAATAGGATATTAGAAAGGCATGTGCGCACACCCACCATCTGGGAAGTCAGGGTGGCAGAGTTGCAGGTCTTTGCATGTGCGTGCTGGGTTGCTCTGGGTTCCCAGTGGATGCTTCATCTGCTCAATCTCCTGTTTAAGAGAGTTGAGCGAACCAAAAATCTCCTCCATACCATCTTCATAATCCTTGTAGTTGGAATCAGGCGCATCGTCCGCCAACTGGCTGCCATCAATACTCCTTCGTGCTCTCTTAGGGCTTGAAAGGATGGGCAGTGGGTGGATGACATCGCCTGGTGGACCCTTTAGGTTTGCATTGGAAAGCAGTGCATTGGTGACTAAGCTTTTCACTACTGTAAATCCATACAAATTCCTTCCATGAAACATTGTGAATAGAAAAAACTTGAACGCTAACTTTATTGTTATGAAATAAGGCAAAACTGATCAGTACAATAACTGAAGGAATACATGATTTTTGAACACATCAATTGAGATATTTGATAACTAAAAAGCTTTTTTGAAGTAACTGCTACTGACCGGTGGGCCTGGAAGTCCTGGTACTCCTGCTTCTCCCTTTGGTCCAGTTTGACCCTACAGAGAATGCGAGAGACATATTCAGGTTAAATATTGACTAAAACCCAAGCACTAATATAATACTTTTGGTTGAGAGGGAGAGGAAACTTACTGATGATCCCTTTGCTCCTTTGGGACCAGGGGGACCCTACATAAATAAACACACACACATTTACAGGTCTAAAAAAAACAAAAAGTTTGGATTGAAGAATAATAAATAATTGAAAAATACATACAGGCAATCCAGGAGGTCCAATTGGCCCCAGAGATCCAGCATGGCCAGGGATACCCTGCACAAAGGGAAAGAGAGAGAGAGAGAGAGAGAGAGAGAAAGAGAAAGAGAAAAAAACAAATAAACAAAATAATATAAAGAGCATTATTCAGTGAAATCATAATTACTGCTTGGGAATAGAAAAATGTAAATACTTTTTAAATAAATAAATTATTTAAAATATATTTTTAACTTTATGCATATATCACATTTCCAACATACTGTACACAATATGATCAAATGTTTATTAAAACCTAACCATTACACAACATGGTGATGGTTTGAGGAAGGCTCACAAATGGAGGTAATAATCAGGTGACAGTATGTTTTTAGAAATATATGTAATTACTGACATACTTTACTACTGTAGCTACTTTAGATACATTTACTACTGTTAGAGAAGACGCTGCCTTGTCAAGTGTGAGTGTGTGTATGCTTAACAGCATGAACATAAAGTACTGTGCAAAAGTCATGTGCCACCCCTCATTTCTTCAAATTCATTTAAATTAAACTTAATTATGTGTATTTTTTACTGTGACAACATGTGTGTGTAAGTGTATAAAGATGCAATTTAAAAATTGGTTGTTTCTGTAACAACCTCAGCAGCAATCTCATTTCCCCTCTCGTCTGTTCTAACCACTCAGCATTCAGCATCACCAGCATACTAATCACTAATATGCTCCTGTTTCTTACTGGTTCATGCCTTAAGTTAGATTAATTTATATGCTTGAATGATTCATAGGTCACAAACAAAAAACATTCTTCTGAAACTGCTCAGGTGCAGAGACTGAACTGAGAAACAAATGGAATGAGAGACAAAAAAGTTCTTCAGGAAGCCCCCAGACCTACTGTATTCCTCAAGACTTAAAGCATTCCTTAAGCAAAATATGAAGAACTGACAGGGGGCTCAAGAGTTTTGCAGATTACTGTATGTGTGAGCAAGTTCTGTATCTGTATCTATATTTTTTACACCGTTTATGCTTGTGCATCATACATTGTCTCCTTTAGGTCCTGCTGATCCCTGTGGTCCTGGTAGTCCTCTGTCACCTTTTTCTCCCTGCTCTCCAGGAGGCCCAATCAAACCAATCAGACCTGGATGACCCTGAAATGCACACAAGTCACATGATAAACACCAGGCAAAAGTATACATATATACACAACTAATAGAAAGAAATTGTTCATATATTTTCCTCAAAGCCTTAAAAAGACTTTCCTCAAAGACACATGTGAGACGTTGGGGCAAATGGACAACCTAAACCACGGTCATCATACCATTAACTGTTGAAATATAATTTGGAAGAATTGGAACCCGTACCTTTTCTCCTTTAACTCCAGTGTCTCCTTTCAATCCAGGCAGTCCAGGAGGACCCTACGAGAAAGAGAGAGAGAGAGAGAGAGATAATAAAAATATATTGTTGATGCCAATTGTTATTAGTATATACCTTTGTAGACTATTTAGGTGTAATTTAAGTGTGGTAATGGGTAGGTGTGTGGTACCATTGGTCCTGGGGGTCCATCAGGTCCAGGAGACCCAGGCAGGCCTTGTTCTCCCTAAACAAAACAGACACCTGAGTTAATTCCCTGAAATACATCAGTACTTTCTCTCTGCCTCAGTTTTATACACTGTACATTCTGCCAAACAAATACTTTGGCTCCCACTGTGATAAAGTTGAAAACCCAAGGCAAGCTGTGTGGGATTTAAGCCATCTCATTAATATGTTTGTCAATCTGCATACCTGAGTATGTGCATGTATGTGTGTGGTTTGAAACTCACTACTGGGCCAGGGATTCCCCGCAATCCTTCAGATCCAGGCTTGCCAGGAGCACCTTGAGGTCCAACAGGACCTGTTTTACCCTGTGGACCCTCGAGACCAGGCTCGCCCTGAGAAAGACAAAGACAAAATATGAATATGCAGTGCAAATAGTATAATAGTCTAGTAATGTAAATGTAATGTTTCACTGATAAAAGTTTTAAGACTTTAAGAATGTGATGCCATGTAATATGTCCATTACTTTAGTTCCTTTCTCTCCCTGTCGTCCCTCAGGTCCTGCTGCTCCTGGAGGACCCTATTCATAGCAAAATATATTAAAAAGAGAATGAAATGAACATTGATACAGGACTGACATGCAGATAGATGAAAACAAACCGATACAACAGTAGATGCAATTCATAGGCAGAAGTTACTCACTCTCTTTCCTGGCGGTCCAGTTGGTCCAGACTCACCAGTTGGTCCTGGTGATCCCTGACACAAACAATCACAAATAAGTAAATAAAATGCATGTACTGTATATGTCTGTATAAGTTTGATGAATGGATGATTGACAAGGTAACTCACAGGCTGACCAGATTCTCCGTCATCACCTTTGTCACCAGGAGGACCATCCAAACCCTGAAAAAACAGTTACTGTCATGTCAGTTTCCTAATGATTATTTACTGCGAATTGTGAACACATAAATACGTATGTCAATAAGGAAATCAAACATACAGCTGGACCAGGCTCTCCAGGAGGTCCAGGGTCACCCGGAAAACCACTTGGACCCTAAAAACAAAAAAATTTAATAAACAAAAGTGCTTTGTATTATATTATTAATGCTTGACATGCATAGGTATCAATTAGTTATAATTCTAATAATAATGAGGGTCAGAACTCACTGGACTTCCTTTGGGACCGTCATCTCCAGGAGGGCCCTTAGGTCCTGGTGGACCAGCAGAGCCAGCAGGACCAGCTTCTCCTTTCTCTCCTCGCTCACCTCTTGGTCCCTGAGACACACACAGACACAGTTTTGTGAGATCTGTATTTTATTTTCACTTATCCATATCTAATATAGTGATTAACTTATATTATATTATATCAAGAATACATTAACTAAAACTTAAAGACAACTTTAAAGCTGTTGGGAGAAATCCTATTATAAAACAAATATAGCAAAAAGTCTTGACTTTTAGGTCTTTTTTGGCCTTAGACTGTGCATTGTAATTATTGCTCTTTTACAAAAGTGTGTTTTTGTGGGTTTAGATCATTGTGTCATACCGGAGGGCCAAGATCGCCTTGCAAACCAGGCTCTCCAGGCTCACCTGGGTCTCCCTAAACAAAGAGAAAGTGAGGGAGTGAGAAAAGGAACAAGTGATAGTAAACGTCACAATCGTATTCTAAATAAAATTGCTACCATGTTTATAAAATAGTCACTTAAATGAAACCCATGACACTAGTCACACTTCCAATCATCTAAACATATAGACATTCAAGTTGTCACTACAGTTCTACTGCTATTTATTATATGATATTTACATCTGAAAGCATTTACCTTGGCAGTGTTTATACAAAACATGATTCCTTAAATAGAATAATGTAGCAGCACTATTCCTCTTCTAAAACATCTTACAATAACATGCTGTTTTTAGAATGTCCATTGAGTTTTCAAACCTTCTCTCCCACAGCTCCAGGATTTCCATTGCCTCCAGGGGGGCCCTGGGGTCCATCAGCTCCTGGGGGTCCAGAGGGGCCTCGGGGACCCGGAGGACCAGGTGGACCCTGAGAGAGAAAGAAAGAGAGAGGCAAAAAAGAGACACATAAACAGGATTAAAGTAAATTCAGACCACTGCTCATAATTAACCATTATATGTTTAATTTCAAACAGATGTACTTAAATTTTGTTATTAATAGTATAAAATATGAGCCTGAGATTTATCAAAACTATATTGCAAAGATTATAATGATAATTATATTAATAGATATTTAAAATAAATAATTATATTGCTAAAATATTTATTAAAATATATAAAATATTATAAAATTATAGTATATTATTAGTGTATTTCTTCTTACCATGTGACCAACATCTCCAGTTTCTCCTTTCTCACCAGGAGGTCCAGGCAAACCCTGTGTGCAAAAACCAGAAATGAATAACACGGTCTCTTTTATAAAAGTTTGTTCTGATTTATTAAAAGCAATGGGAACAGTAATTAGTATTAAGTGTCAGTTGCCATAAGACAACAATTGTGTGCTTTTTCCAACCTGAAGGCCAACAGGTCCAGGGGGTCCAGGGAATCCTCTTGGTCCCTCATCTCCTTTTTGCCCAAACAAACCCTGCTGTCCTCTCGGACCAGGCTCTCCATCAGCTCCCTAAGGCAGTGGAATAAGATACAAAAAGTTAAAGTAGATAAAATCACTTATATAACTGTATGAATAACTGCTGTAGAGAAAGTATGTCTTAAAAGTTCTAAATTTAAAAATACTATAAAAAAAAAGCAGTAAACAGTAATTAGTAAAGCAAAGTTAATAATTGGTGTGACAACGCTTTGCTTAAAATATAGTCTCAGGTACAATCTGTGTATGTATTCCAGAAAATCAAAAAGCTTTCTTTTTTTTTTTTTTTTGTCTGAAAACTGGTCTTTTACATAATATGCTGCTTTCATTTCTGGCCTACAGATGTTTTCCTGTAAGATTATTATTATTATTATTATTTTTTTTTTTCACTGGAATATTAATGTTTGGAAATTAGGAACAAAATGTACTGTATAACAAAGTTTGTACTAAAAACACAAAGTGTCTAAGACTTTTGCACAATACTGTAGAGCTGGAGTAATGTCAGAAAAAAGAGAAGCATTTTAACAATTTTTTTTTTCTGTCATCTTAGAAAGTGATGTCCAAAACAAAAGCCAGTTAAATATAGGACTTTTAAACATTTTCTTGACTTTAAGGCCAAAGTAAAGTAATACAAGTTGAGTACTATTGATACTTAAGTAAATTGGAAACTGTGTACTTCTGTACTTGTGCCCAAGTAGAATTGTTAATGGAGGACTTAAAATTTTACTTGAGTAATATTTTTCCTAGGGTAGCTAACATTTTAGCCATGCTAGATTGAATTTTTAATAGTTAATTTATGTTTGAAACATGTTTCTAAGATGCAGCTTTCTATTTTTTTTACTCAATTAAAATCTATTTTAGTAAGTAGCCTTTACCTTAAAGTAGTTGTGCTAAGTTAGGGCAGAGTGTTTTCCCAAACTAGGAGTTCTTTATTTAGAATAAGATAAGCAATAAGCTATCAGAATATTTGGATAAAGCTCCACCATGGAGCTGGTGGTTAACTGTGTCTCAAATGAGAATCTTAAACATCAATCCCAAATACAGGAACCAGATGCTTTCTTGATTTTTTTTTATTTTTTAGGAAAACTGCATATGTGGCCATGACATCATAATACATTTGATATAATATTATTACAAATTTATCTGGATGACTCACTAAATTGAATATTATAGATCGTAAGGACAGAACATGAAACATACTTTTAGGAAGATGCTAAAATATGTAATATGTAAAAGATAAATAATACTCACAGCTAGACCAGGTGCACCAATTGGCCCTTGAGGTCCTGTTGGACCAGGAGGACCCTGCAAAAACAAAGAGAGAGAGGGAAAAATGAAAACAGAAGTGTTTAGATTATTGCATGTACATTCATATTAATTACTAACTGGAAGAATAAAGGATAATGGACAAAATTTAACAGTCTCACCTGCTCTCCTTTATCTCCTTTGCTACCTTTCTGGCCAGGCTCACCGATCTCACCCTATCAGATAAAAGATATCTCTACTGTAAAAGGAACCAATGTAGATAAAATATGGGGCAATTTAAAATAAAGGCAAATAAGACATGGTCTTTCAGAGCAGCCATACCTTATCTCCATCCTCTCCTGGAGGTCCAAGAGGTCCAGCAGGACCAGGCAAACCGACAGGACCCTGAATACCATCTCTACCAGCAGGGCCTTGAGGTCCTTTCTCTCCCTAAAGAACAGCAATATTGGAATATCTGTTATTACTGTGCTTAGAGTTCAATTTGGGAGAGGGGTGTCTATGTCAGGGGATTATGGTTACAGGTTACAGTTTATGAATTTGGAGTCAATTTTGTATTATGGAATATAAATCTAGAGATAGGAATTTTATATAGAGAATAGGAGTTTGTGTGTCAGGTATTAATGGATTAGGATTTAGGATTTAATGATTATTCAGTTGGAATTGTAACAAAAGATAGAAGTGAGCAGTAAGATATGGGTCTGGTTTACATTTAGAAATTATGTTAAGGTTTAGGACATGGGTTTAGCTGCTGTAAGAGGAAATTTGCACACGAGACTAGGGTAAGTGTAACTCACCGGTCCACCTTTCTCTCCGGAAGGTCCTGGGGGTCCCTGAGGTCCTGGGCGTCCAGGGGGTCCGGTGGGACCTGTCGGACCAGCAGGACCTCGCTCACCAGGTGAACCCTGGAAGCAAAGAGACAAGGACATAAAGGAAATTTTTATAATTTTTAAAATATAAATTAGTCACATTACAAAAATGTCTTCAGAATGAAACATTATTATAATATTACTGTAAGGTTCTTACCACTGAACATGCCAGATGCTTACTGACCATGGCATGTATATATGTCAAATGAGAAGTAACACAGAGAAAGAGTGAGAGAGAGAGAGGATAATAGACAAACCTGCACATATTTACTTACTGAAGAGCCATGGGGTATAGCAGAGGACAAAAAAGGAAACAGGAAATAAAACAGTAAATATACTGGAAATAGAGAGGAAGACAGAGAGATAGAATGATAGAGGGTGAGAAAAGAAAGATGTATGGAGAGATATAGTGTTTACTCACAGCTGGTCCAGGTGGACCCGGTGGTCCTTCATTCCCTTTCAAACCTGCAGTTCCCTAGAGAAAAAAACACAGATACATTTAAATGTGTAACCAATTTGAAGGGTTACTTTAATTATTACCCATTTAGGGTAATAATTTTTCCAAAATGTTTATACTTAAAAACATTAAAAACACATATAAGTTAAAGACACATTTATTTAAACTTAAAATGTGTAAAAAAAAAAAAAACTTATTCTCTACAAATATGTTTTTCCTAAGGTGCTGATAGTGGCACTAAGTTACTGAATGTGGTTATTCGCTCAGTTATGGCTATGAGTACTATGAATATAATGAAATTTCAATATTATTCCTTAAAATTCAAACATGACTGAAAAGTGAATTTTGCAGAAATGTATACGTTTTGTGGCAAGACAGAACGTGTGCCTCATTCGCCTGTCTGTCAGGTGCAGAAGAGACAGCGCCGTTTAGGCACCCACAATGTTGAGGACCTACGGCATCACATCGCAAGTTGTGTTTTGGAGGTTAACTTGACTTCTGTCATTTTCATATTCCCAGACTATGTGAATGATACTCCATTTTGTTCACAACTGCTGAAGGCACCTGAACTGTTACCAACACCACTGTTCCTCAGCCCTGCTTCAGGGTGCTCAGCACTGCATGACCCTGAACTGGTACAGAGCATGTTTTTTTCTTTCACTACCCTTCCTGCACAGTCTTAAATAAAAGTGCACTTTCATTCCCATCCACTCTTTATCTATTTGCAAGTTTTTGCTACACATTGCACATGCTATGTGTACTGCTGCATATTAAGTTTAAATGAAATTAAGTTTAATATGTTTTTTAATGACATGATTTGATCATTTTTATTATTTTCAAATAAGTAGGCAAGTCTTACTTAGATTAAGTATTTTACAATCTATTGCATAATTGCATTGGTTTGAAATGAAAACTCTGTGTTGTAAATGTCACTCACAACAGGCCCAGGTAACCCTCTCTCTCCAGGAAAACCTCGCAGTCCTTGAGGTCCATCTTTACCAGCAGGGCCTGCCGGACCTGGATCTCCCTAAACACACACACCAGAGGCAAACAGGTATAATGTATTTATGCTTTCAAATCAAAATAAGACTCATGCATGTGAGGGTAGGTGTACTGATGCATGTGTGTATGTGTGTGTGTGTGTGTGTGTGTGGGTGTGTGTGTGTGTGTGTGTGTGTGTGTGTGTGTGTGGGTGGGTGTGTGTGTGTGTGTGTGT
>JAQMYG010000011.1:16929465-16940601 GCA_030014215.1 Clariallabes teugelsi
TTAAAGATGCTGTGCTGGTCGCCACTGGATTAAACGAATTGCAAAAAGTTACATAAACAAATTTTAAATAGTATTTTTAGGCCTTTTATACAACACGTTAGCAGCAACCTCGTCTCCCCTCTTATCTCCTCCAAACACTCAGCAATCAACATCACCAGTATACTAATTACAGGCCTTATCATCTGTCATTATTTGCACCTGTTGCTGACAAGGTTTATGTTAGAAACTGAATAGTCAACATCACTAGCTCCAAGAATTCAGCAAATTTGCAAAGGTACTTTCACTCTTACTGCAGTACAACTGGTTTGTAATTAATACCTTGTAAAATACCTTGTACAGGGCTTTACAATTATGCAGTTTGAAATCCTGTGTTTTCCTTGGGCTTGGAGTTTGTTCAGATTCATCATCATAATAAATCCGGCACAGTATACCATCATTGTCTGATTCTCATTAAGTGTGTATGTGTACTGTATGTGTACTGTATGTGTGCGTGTCTGTGTCTAGATTAGAACTCACTGGTTCGCCAGGCAGACCCCTAGGTCCAACCTCACCATCGTCTCCCTGGCACATACAAAAGATATTAATGGTTAAAAAGTTGCAGTTGTGAGAGATAAAGCGATGCAAAAAGAAAAAAGATGATGGTGGCAGAGGTAGGAAAAAAAACATAAAAGACAAATTTCTCACTCTTTCTCCGTCCTCTCCAGGAGGTCCAGGGGGGCCTTGTGGTCCTGACTCACCCTAAAAAAAAATCCCAAAAACCTATTTATAAACTTTGTGCTTAATAAAAGTCTTGAGACTTGAGAACAATGTTATAAAGCAAAATTAGTAAATATAATGATAATAATAATAATAATTAGCAATTACTTGTCACTTACCCTATGTCCCTTTTCTCCAGGTAGTCCAGCCAGGCCATCAAAACCTCTGTCTCCCTGCATAACACACAAAGTGGATCCGTAGGGTTATAGTGGATTTTTGTGTTTGAGGAAAAGCTTTCAACTGCAATTTCCTGCCTACGAATGGTAAAAGCCACCCAAAAACAATCCCTCAACTTGCAATTTCAACTTGTCAACTTGGGGTGGTCTCCTAAACTATCAGGTCCACATGAGTTAATATATAGCAAATTACCTAGAATATCTGGGTGTCTGTGAATTTTCTAATAACTTTATATCTGTGGATTTGCATATGTGTGTTTGAAATCTGTACATATTATATTGTGTGTGTGTGTGTGTGTGTGTGTGTGTGTGTGTGTAATGCATATAATATACAGAAGAATGTGTTTGTGTTTACCTTTGGTCCAGTTTGTCCAGGCATGCCTCTGGCTCCATCTGCTCCAGGGCGACCCTGGAAACAAATAGACACACAAGACATGTACAGTATAAAAGCCCATACAGTCACATACAGTCACCTTCTTTATCCAAACAGTTACTTCAAATGTTAGGGATATTAGTGACTGTATGGGGGATATTAGTGATTGTGCTAGGAATATTAGCAACTGTGTGATGGATATTAGTTAATGTTAGACATGTTATTGACTGTGTGAGGCAACTGCTTGAGTGATACTACTTAATTTGAGGGATATTTGCAACTTTGTGAGGAATATAAATGAGTTTATGATGAATATTTGTTAATTTTCTGAATATTAGCCACTCTGTGAGCAATACTAGTGGTTGTGGAAGAGATATTAGTTAATGAGTAAGGGATTTTATGGTTTTGCAGAGGATTTTAGTGTGATTATATAAAGCAACAGTGGGATGTGACTGTATGTGGAATAATATATAAATGGCAGCAGAGCTTGTATAAGGGATATTACGGTGTTGTGGAAGATTGTGTGAGGGATACTACTTTTTCTGGAAGGATATTAGTGATAAAAGAAAATTTATTCCTATCAAGAACACAATATGACATTACAATAATTGTAAAATAAGCTGCAAAAGTGATTTTTTAAAACTAAATATACTTACTCTTCTACCAGGCTTTCCAAGAGGGCCAATGGAACCCATTGGACCACGAAGACCCTGCACACACACACACACACACACACACACACACACACACACACACACAAACACTCGTTTTAGAATTCCATAGTACACCAGACATGGGGGTTAATTATGGGCAATATACTTGCACACACCTGTTGTCCCTGCTCTCCAGATTCACCTTTAAGTCCAGTCAAACCAGGAGAACCCTAAAAAAGGAAAATGAAATAATATAGAAATCAGAAAAACAGTATTGAGAATAAACCCAAAAGAGCAAAGGGAAAAACAGGGATGAATCATACCAGAGGTCCAGGACGACCAGTCAAGCCCATTGGACCAGTTGGACCTCTCATGGCCAGCTATATGGAATACAGATAAAACAATGATAAGTGTGTGAAAGTATGTGCATGAACTGAAATAAACATGGTGTGCTTTCAGAACAAAATAGCTGCTGTGACAAGGCCCGGGAGTTCTGGCTAGCAGCTCGGCACATACTATTCTTTAGTGAAGTACAAAATGTTCTAGTAGCAAACTATGCTTTGATATTGCTGATTATGTATCTGATTGAAAGTGTGTGTGTGTGTGTGTGTGTGTGTGTGTGTGTGTGTGTGTGTGTGTACGTGTGCATACTCTGGCTTGCTGCATAATGGCCTGCATCTGAGCCTCTTGGGCAGAAACTGCAGGGCCTTTATGGCCACCATCTCCCCCTGAGGCCATCCGGAACTAGAGACAGAGAGAGAGAGAACAGTATTAATTATTTATTGAGATATTATTATTATAAACATGCAATAAATTGCAAACTACAAAAAAATAACCACTTCATTGCCGAAGTTTCTATCTGTGTGCTAGTGCTGCCACCTGGTGGCTGAACAGGATCACTACTATTATGGGACTGCAGGTTGTGCTCGATTAGATTTCCAGATGACCATTTTATTTTCCTTAATTAAATAAAATTAACACAATTAAATCAAACCGAACCCACGACAGCCTCATGAATCAGAACTGAATTTGTTGTATTTAGTCAGATAGCAAAATGTTAATCCTAAGAGTGCTAAGACCCAGAGTACTAAAGTCTGACATGCTTGATATATTTTAATTTACATACAAGTGTATCACGTTTGTAAGCATATAAGGTGGTTTATTATATTCTGTCTTGCTGTATTACCTTGATAAATGATAAACACAATTTACTGGAGAGATGATAAACACTAAAGTGGTGTTTGTAACAGAATGGGTGAAAACTAATTCAAAATGTAACACCATTATACATTTTACTAATGGTACGTGTACCATCGTTCTAATACTCTTAACACTGCTACACATTCCTGAACTTAAATCGAAGAGTTGGAATCCTGGCTCAAGATTATAACTGAGATAATCTCAGTATACCATCATTATCATCATCTTTGGATCACATATCACAACCATAGCCATAGTGTGATTACACTAAAAGCAGAATGAAGCTGATAAATGCCAAGATTAGTTAAAAAGTAAACACATACTGTACACAGATCAGCCAAAATATTCAAACCATTAACTGTAAACTGCCTAGATTTTGGGTCCCCCTTGTGCCACCATCCGGAGTGTCATATGGCTGCTTGGTTGGATTGGGATCTGGAAAGTTTGGAGGCCGGGTCGGTGGTCTTGGGCTCTGTGGCTGCTAGTCCCAATGTGCAGTAGGTTGTGGTGCACTAGGTGTGGGTACCTTTCTCTTATGTCCAGACTAGACTTTTTATTTACAATTTGTGCTTTACTGTGGGATCAGGCTGGACAAGCCTGTTTATCTCTACAGGCATAAATGGACTTGGGTGACCATGATCCTGTCCCCAGTTTACTGGTATATAGTTAGTGTTATTCAATTCACCTGTTGGTGGTGTTAATGGTATTGCCATAAAACATTAGTCTCTTATCAAACTAAGAGGCCATTTCAACTGCTTTAAGATTACCAGTGCAACTCTATCAGGTGTAAATCAATCGCATGGCTGCATGGAATTGTTCTGAAGGAATATACAGGATATGGATGTTTGCTCAGTGTGTTGTTTTTCTTTTTTTTGGCTATGATTGCCTTGTGGAAAATTGCCACATTCCTAGTTTGATGTTGCATCTGTATCTGGGCAATAATTATGTAATAAACTCATTATCCCAGATGTTGTCCCTAATTTCCCACTTATTAGGAAGCTGTCTCCTATCCAGCTTCCAACAGAGGACAGCAAAGACGATGACGTCCAGAGGCATCACCATCTCCCCTTTCTGCTCATGGCTGTGGCACTGAGTATGTGATCTTCTGAGAATAAGGCAAACGGTTTTCTATTACACCTTCCAAGAGCTCCTTTTACATTTTTTTGTATAACATGCTGACAAGACAGACTTTACCCTAGCTGGCATTCCTCCGAGTTGTTACACAGTGTAACATCCGCACGCTTTCTAGGAAAAACCTGTCCAAACCTGTTACTCAATTGGTCTGTGATTGTATTTTACATACAGGCAGCATCAGGACGGTCCCTGGAGGTCCTGGCAGTCCATCAGCTCCAGGAAGACCAGGGCGACCAGGAGGGCCCTAGATTGAATAAAAGATTGTGGGTGATATAATGAGACACTACTAAATATTTAGGAGGAATAAAAACAAGGGTCCCTCTGTCAGTTAGTGTCTATTCCTATTATTACAGAAACATGTAACATGGTTCAGTTGATGAGTTGATAATAACAGATATTACTGTCCACATACAGTATAGAAAATACTGCTGCAGTTACTCACCCTCTCTCCTGGATCTCCTGAAGAGCCTGGGCCTCCCGATGTTCCTGGAGGACCAGGGAGACCCTACAGATACATTAGACAAATGTCATATATACATAAACACACAAACACACAAAAACAAACACATGAAAATTAAGATTGATTTCCCTTTCTTTGACTCTCTGCAGTTAACTTAAAATTCGACCTATGTCACTATGGTGTGTATATATGTGTGTGTTTAACAGAGAGAGAGAGAAAGAGTGATGACTGTATTTGATTTGTGCACGTCATCATTCTCATCTCCCAATGCTGTGATGGTGCCAAAGTCAACTCTGTGTGTGCGCGAGTTCTCCTTTGTAAATTCCCAAAGCATGTGTAGAATGGGAGAGGAATCGCGATTTGTTTTAGCAATTATGCAGCTTTGCACAAACGTAAGCTTACTGACACAGACACAAATGCACACACAAAATAAAACATTCAGACAGACTTACAGTTGGGCCCTCAGGACCAGGGGGGCCCTCCACCAACATTCCCTGAGAGAGAAAAAGAGAGAGAGAGAGAGAGAGAGAGAGAGAGAGAGAAAGAGAGAGAGAGAGAGAGAGAGAGAGATTGATCAAAAAAAGCCTCTTCACTACTCACGATTCAGTTTATTTTAAGAGACAGACAGCAGAGTGCAAGTTAAGACAACACCAAATGATTCATGAACAGTATGAATAATATCTGAAGATGGCTGGTAGATGTTATGGGATGAGATTTAGAGCCGTGAACACATGAGGTCAGGGGTAGCTTAGTGTTTAAGGCATTGGACTATGGTTCGAAAGGTGCCAGGTTCAAATCCTGCGACCACCAAGTCGTCCCTGTTGGGCCCTTGAGCAAGGCCCTCAACTGCTCAGCTGTATAATGAGATAAAAATGTAAGTCACTCTGTATAAATGTAAATAACGCTGAAGGCTCTGTGTGATGGTCAACATGTCTGGCCACTTTGTTCTCTATTTTGAAGTGCATTTTCAAAAACAGAGGGATATTCATATTTTATCTGCCATTTGTCTCATATATATATATATATATATATAGTTATTGATTCTTTGCTTCCTGATCATTTTTACATTATATTATTTGTATATTGAATAGCAGCCTAATAACATACTGAGAATGTATTGAGGAATTTGTGTATTCCTTCCAGCCAGAGTGTATGGTTTATTTTGCTCCCTAAAACTGAATTGCTATTGCACTGTAGGGCCTCAAACTCACAATCTCCTAAAGATGGAGTGAATGCATTTCTGTTGTGCAATTCGGTAGCCCCTGCACCTCTGCAAATTTGACTTAATGCACCACTTTAGGTTCCAGTTAAAATAGCACTTGATACCACAGTAGTACACTGCAGATCCTAATAATGACTGAGGAAAAAAATTACCAAACAAAGGCATGAGCATATATCAACAAACTATGGCTTTAATGATTTCTTCATGGTTATTTACAATGCCATGACAAAACCTGATCCAATGTTGCAGCGGCCTGGAGTTTGGCCAATTCAGCCAGTACAGAATCTCAAATGAAATACAGGAGAAAAGCAGATGGAGAACGGGGCATGGTGAATTGACCATCTGGATCTGATTCCAGTGCTCTATGGAACAATGAATAGCCCTGAAAGTGATCTGTGACCCAAAAGATGGGGACATGTCACTGGCCAAAATAGGAAATGGCTTTGGTGAGGATGGACATTCTTTAAGAATGGGGGAATTTGTGTTTTGTATGTGTGTGCGTGTGCATTTGGACACAGTTAAATACAAATAAAATAATATTAAATTATCAAATGCCTGGCCAGCAAGTTATAGACGGGTGTGGCTGTGTGGATGAAAAGCATTCCTCTGATTTCAGCATCACTGCACACAGAAAGAAGAACATTTAATAACAGCCAGAATGTGTGTATGGGACACGGTGACATTTGTTTGAAAAAACACAGCTGTTCAGCATTACCAGTCGCCTTTACCAGGGACAGCAAGATAAACAAATGAGACAGAGGTGGTGGGGCTGAGAGAGAGAGACAGAGAGAGACTGGGGGAAAGGCAGGCTGTTAAGAGGCCGAATGAGAAAAGGAGAGGTTTCCACTGCATGTAATTAATTACAGTCTGCAGTCTGGACTGTTTCATATTCCAGCAAACCAGCAGAGCTGAACTAACCATAACCACATTTGCTTGATTGAACTCCACATGGTGTGAGTCAAAGTCAAAAGAAAACTTTAGGAATTATTTCAGTGTTCATTTTGCATGCATTTTTTTATTCCCCACGTGCCCAACTCGGAGAATCTGTAACTCTTCTGATTATGTTCTTTTTCTGAAACGTGTTTTTACATATGCTATACTCAAGTTCTTACAATATCAACATAATGCAGTTAACCCTTCTGAACCTTTTGAAAAAAGCCTTGAAAAAAACCTGCTGTATGAACAGTAAACTTAAAGGACTAATAATATCCATACAATGCAATTCATGGTGCTACCCTGCATACTGTATCTGCACAGTGAATAAATATTTATCTCATTGATATTGATTCTTTACTTCCTGATCATTTTTACATTATATTATTTGTATATTGAGTAGCAGCCTAATAACATACTGAGAATGTATTGAGGAATTCATGTATTCCTTCCAGCCAGAGTGTATAGTCTATTTATGGTCTATAAGGGGAGCTCAAGTCAAACCGGGAATAATATAATACAGTTATGAGAGAAAAAAGTAGCTTTATTTCTCTATATGATTCCCTCCTACACTAATGCACTTATCCCAGTGCTTGGTTACCATCAAGGTGGCCCAAACAAGTGTAAATGGCTTGGAGTGAGGTCAAGACTATATGGGGGATATGACAATAAATCCCAGCAGAGTTCCTTTCAGAATGAGAAAGGATGGCATGCCTCAAGTGTTTTTTTCTCTGACAAAAGCTGTAGCCTGCCTTTGGACAAAATTTCTACCAACAGGAAACAAATCATAATAAAAAAAATAAAAAAAATAACATAAACTGGCAGCTTCAATGCTCTTAGTCAAAAAGTTAATGAGAATAGTTACTGAGAGCTACTGGACACCAGTAGCAACAATATTTACCATTAACTGGAGTAATGAAGTGCAGTTAAACATATTTAAACATAGTTAAACATAAATACAGGAAATTCTCAGCTGGGTTCCTGTTCTTCTTTTTTCTTTCTCTGAATTGTGTTTATGGTTGAATATATGCATCTATATCTAGGCATTTGGCAGACGCCCTTATCCAGAGTGACTTACTCTTTTTTTTTAAAATCTCATTATACATCTGAGCAACTGAGGGTTAAAGGCCTTGCTCAAGGGTCCCAACAGTGGCAACTTGGTGGTTGTTGGATTTGAACCTGAAATCTTCCGAACCGTAGTCCAAAGCCTTAACCACTGAGCTACTCCTGCCATAAGCACATATACAGTTGTGAATGTGCTTATCATCCTAAGATGCACATCCCTACAGTAGGTATCCATATGCCAGGGGGATCGGGATGAAGTTGGGGGGATTTTATCAGACAGCAGACACTTACCGGTTCAATGATGGCTGGCTCTCCTTTCTGTCCCTTCTCTCCTCTTGACCCTTCCACCTTCAGAGACAAAAACATTAGTTTAAAACACTCAAAGACACACAACCACACTCCCAGAAAGCAAATGTGACGGGTAATTTTGTACACTAAACATTCTCGCAAGCTGGTATCTTGAAGTAACATTGTGTTCTGAGCTATATCTAGCGACAGTACTTAGTATCTACCTGGTATGATATAAAGTTTGCATGTACTGGTTCGAGAAGTGGTGTAATGTTTACAGTCTAGCATGATGTACAATAATTTGGTGCTCTGATTATAGAATATGTTTAATCTATATTACTCTTATTGTTAAACTGTAGCATTTGTTAAACACCAAATAAATTGAAGATTTTCATAGAATGTCACCCGGAATTTTATAGACAGACTGTTTGTGGATCTCAGTAGTTAAGTTTATATTGTATATTTGTATTTACATTAATCTTAAATCTGCAACGAATCCATACAAAATCTTCACATGTAAACATGGGTGACATTTTGTAAGCTTGTGCTTGATTGAAATACTGGAGGGTTATGACATGTTGTGAGCGCTACCTGGTAACTGTCTGTCTCAGCAGGCAAAACTTTTTCATCGACTTCACTGTAATAGTCTTTGTAATCAGAGTAAACCTTGTCCAGGTCAGAGTCGGTGAGATCTGTGATGGTATCTTCCTTAAATGAATCCGGGTCTGTATAATCATCAATATTCTCTTCTCTAAATTTTCTCTCGGATGTTTCCACTCCCACATCAGTCGCGGTGCTAGTAGACGCACCACCAGCCCCAGCTGAACTGCTCACAGAATCGGAACCAACAGAGCCGCCAGCAGAAACAGAGCCGCCGCTCACTGAGGATGATTCGCTCCCAATGACAGCAGTTTCACTCCCAACAGAAGCAGATCCACCTCTGACAGTAGTGCCCTCACCCTCACCATAACCATCAGTGTACTCACCATAGTTATCATAGTTATCATAATTATCCTCCTACAAACAGAGACAAATTAAGAGTGACATAAGGATGGATAATGGAGAATAAACTGGTTAGCTAAAGAAATTGCTGTTTTGCTGCATCAATTATTAGTTACAGTATGTGACCCCTACTTATTTTATGATTCTCCTCACTTGGTAATCTGCTGAAACACTAGGAGGTCCCAGTGAACTGACATAAACTCCAATGTGCCACAGTAGAACAACAAAAAAGATCCAAATATTCCATCTAAATTACATAAACTTACCGAGATGGAGGAAACGCTAGAACTGGTTCCGGATTCAGAACTGGATATAGAAACAGATGCATGTCCTGTGCCGGAAACAGAGCTTGAACCAGAGCTACTAGAGCTGGATGTCTGTTCTCCTCCACCTTCTCCTACTGAAGTAATGATGCGTGTTTCCTCTCCTCCACCAATCATATCCAATCTACTGCTCAGATCCAAAATACTGCTCAGGTCCAGATCGTCCCTGGTACCTGTGTGTGTGCCGGGCGAAGAAGTTGCCTCTTCGTAGTATTGTGTATCGTAGTCATCGTATGGCTCGCCAGCAGTTTCTGTGGTAGGGGGAGCACTTGAAGAACTTGAATGTCTTTCTCCACCAAATACTGTGGACACAGTTTCCTGTGTCAAAAAAAAGAGTGCAACATTACATCCTCAAAGGATATGCCATACAAACACCTGTGTCATAATAAAGACATTTTCTGCACTGTGATAATCAAAAGCTCTTAATGAATATAAGAAAAATATACAAAAAACGACAAAAACAACAACAGCAACGCTGTTGGTAAAACATGAGGGGCGTTCAAGCCAATCTGGGACTTTTGATTGAGCAGAATAACAGAAGTGTTAAAAGTGTAAAAAGTACATACATACATAAATACATACTGTACATATAAATGCCCTTCTACCCTAATGCACTTATCCCAGTTTTTCACTAGTGCTTGGACACCATTAGAGTAGAAAGTTTTCTCAGTACACTGGAGACGTGATCAGGCTGCCTGCTTCACATCTGAAATGCTGGCTTCCCAGGAACTCCTTTAATGCCTCAAACATGTGGAATTGCTTCAGGTGAGGTCAGGACTATACAAGGATGTGGCAATAACTACCTGTCGATCGATTTTATTCCTTCATTCATGAGAAATTTCTCAGTTTGTCTTGAATGCCCCTTTATTTGACCCTACATCTGTAACCCTAAAGCTACAAAATATCGTACATATCATCATCGGTTAATGGGTTTTACAACAATTTACAGTCATAAGCCATTAATTCATGCCTTAAGGATGTTTTTTGAAATTAACTAATTTACACATTCCTGTTCTAAAGCATCTTAAAATTGCCTTCAATGTTTACCTTTGTGATGATTGTTCCTGAATCTGTGGCCCTGCCAGGGGTGACTGATGACTCCTCGTTCTTCTCCGCATCCAAGTCATCATAGTATGGGTACTCATAGTAGTAAGTGTCATCTTCGGTGTTCTATTAAAAAAATAAAGCATTTAATATCCTTTTTGTATTCTAATTCTAATTTTATCGTAGGGGTGTTCTAATTTACACTTGTCTTTTATTTTAATAAAATGATGACAAGAAAGATTCAGTCTTTTTACAAAATAACTACTATATGTGTCAAAAATTAATCTAGATTCACAATATTTTTCACAAATAATTTTTAAAAAGCTAAATTGATTTCGCACACTATTCTGAGCACATTCAAACCATCTCTAATTAAGTCAAACCATAATCTTATTATTAAGTTAGCATTAATATGTTTACAGGTGATACAGGGTGGCCAAAGTACTGAGACAACATTATTATTATATATATATATATATATATATATATATTTTTTTTTTTTTTTTT
>JAQMYG010000011.1:16940701-16952167 GCA_030014215.1 Clariallabes teugelsi
TGAGACAAAATTTTTATTATATATTTATATATTTTTATATATATTTTTTTTTTTTTTTTTTTTTTTTTTTTACAAATTTGATTATCTCGATAAGAAGAAGAATTATAAAGCAATAGACTCTTGGACATAGAGTCAAAAGGGTGTCTGCAGTACTCTGGTATCACTTACTTAATCCATGCCTGCTTCATTGAAACCTGAAGATCATGTACAGAAAAGTGCCACAGAAGTTTGCAATTAACTTAAGAATTCTCTAGTTTTAGCCATTTTTTGGACACTTCGGCTTCAGAAAGTAAAAGTCCAGCCACATATTGTTTCCCATCATTTAACTAAACCAAGTGATTTTAACTAGCACAACTCTTCAGCCAAATAGATGAAAGCTAATTAGTGACATCACCTGTTTTGTGCACAGAGAGAACTATAATACACTACCAGTCAAAAGTTTGGACACCTTCTAATTCCATGGTCTTTCTTCATTTTTATTTATGTCTACATTGTAAAACATCCACATTTTTTGTAAGGCATCCAAAATCTGCCACAATCTCCTATGAACAGTTGATATTGAGATGTGTCTGATACTTACTGTATGCTGTGTAAAGCCTTCATAACGGCTCTAATCTGGGGTGCTGTTAATTGGTGATTTTTGACGCTGTTAACTCTAATGAACTTCTCCTCTGCAGCAAAAGTAAGTTTTGGTCTTGATTTCCTGGGATGGTCTTCATGAGACCTAGTTTCATGATGTTGCTTGATGGATTTTGAAAATACACTTGACAATACTGTTCTTGCAAAAACTTCCAGAACAGCTTACCTTTGTGTCTTGAAATAATAACTGACTCTTGTTGTTGTTGTTACTTAATTAATTACTTATATGGCACACTCTATCCAAGTATGGGACCAGCAATTAGGATGCCCTACATCCAGATGCTGGGTATCAAACCAAGCAACCATTACTATTACAGTAATCTATTTAATAATAGATGATTATTCTTTTTAAAAAAGTGTTAGAGAAAAATATATTAAGCAAATGAAGAATAGGATTTGTCTGTTTTTAGTTGATTCACTTGTGTAAGAAGTGTAAGAAATATTTCTAAAAATTTTGTATTACATTTTTACATGGGGGAATGGTTGGTTCAAACAATTAAGTCAAGCGTTCAAGCCCTGGCCCCGCCAAACTGCTACTGTTGAGCTCTTAACCCTATCTGCTCTGGGGGCACTGTATCCTGGCTGACCCTGCACTCTGACTCCAGATTCCTAATTCGGATATGTGAAAAAATCATTTCACTGTAATATAAGTTACATTTGACAAATAATTTAATTTTAATCTTAAGTAAGTCTTTTTTTTTTAAGTCTTAATTCGCATGATATACATTTTCACAAAACAAGATCTGGATTCATCTCTCTCTCTCTCTCTCTCTCTCTCTCTCTCTCCTTATCTCTTTCTGTCAGAGAATGAGATCATTTTTTTCCATGGAAAATAAATTCTAGCCTCAGGCACAAGGAAACAATCCAGAACGAATTAATTTTGACATTTTTTCTAACACTTATTCAAAACAAAGTCTATTCTGTTCTTCTCTGGTTTAATCAAAACACACATTCATGCAGCCTAACACACACACACACACACACACACACACACACAAAAAAGATCTTAATCTCCAATCTTTAAGTTTCATCCCAATGCTTATTGATTTAAGACGACCTTGATTTAGATCATTGATTTACTGTATGTTGGTAAACAGTCCCCACAAAAAGTTATTAAACAGTATAGCCAAAATGTTGCTTTTACTTTTACTCTTTTACACTGAAGACATTTGGAGACCAAACGATGAACATGAGATAATGGGTCAGAATGGCAGTTCTCTTTTGCTGATGTTTACATCTTGATGTGTTAAACAATGGCACCTTTGGTAGCAGGCAAAGTACAAAAACAGATGAATTATAGTAAATTAAAGGAACTCTTGCAACTCTGCTTGGGTTACGATTTGTATGCAGCTTCTTTTAGTTATTGTTTGAACTTTTTTGTGGCTCATTACTTTATTTCTTTTATGAAATCCAATCTGGCCTTCTGATTCTTCCTGCTGAGCAAGCGAATGAGTGGATTGCATCTTAAAGGATGGCCAAGATATTTCTTATATAAGTCTTCTTCAGAGTGGTGAATTATGATACCTTCACCCCTGCCCTGTTGAGGTGGTTGGTGATGGTATTGACTGCTGTTTTGGGGTTTCTTTATACATCTCTCATGCTGATCTTTCTGTCATCACCTGTTGTTGTTTTGTTTGCCTTATTTGATATTTGGCTGTTAGTACACCAGTGGTTTCCTTCTTTTTTCTTTCTTTTTCTTTTTTTTAGCAAATTCAAAACTGCTTCAAAACTGCTTTTCTCCCATAAACAGCTCTCTGGACTTTATGGTTTATGCATTCTAACAACACATACAGTCTTCACAAGTGAAACGCAAACTAAGAGTAGACATTAAGGGCAAATGACCAATATGGACATACCTGGGCAACAAGAAACACCTGTCAGTCTCATGTTTCAATATTTCAGATCACTTGACAAACAGGTGCATTTAAACAATACGTGACATGTTATAAGGAGTTTAACACATCTGGTTGTAAATATGAGCAAATGAAAGCTGAAATTCTGATCTAACTTTTTAAAAATATTTTTGTCCAATATATTTTTTCTGCTATTCACTGAACTAAATTACCCATGAGACCCGGCATGTCAAATGTCCTTTATCACAATCACTTGTGTTGCTATTGTCGTTTATGTAACAATATAAAAGTCGTCTCGAACAGCGCTATTTATCTTGCATTTTCTAGTGATTTACCTTCTTGTTTTGGGATTTCGTCCATCATGCTTATGACATGCTCATGTTTATCCTTCTAGTTTTCAGTCTCATTGTTTTATTTTATATTTGACATACTAACTTATAATCTATATTTGTGCCCACTTAAATACATACATACTACAGTGCATCTCTGAATATGATGGACTTTTTTTTGTAATTTACTTCCAAATGTGAAACTCATATATTCTAATTACATGTAAAGCAGTACTATATATATATATATATATATATATATATATATATATATATATACACAGTATATATACTGTATATATAGTCAAGCCCGAAATTATTTATACCCCTGGCAAATTCTGATTTAAAGTTACTTTCATTCAACCAGCAAGTTTTTTCTTGATCATAAATCTCAAAATCTCAATCTCAAAATAATAAGTTTTTGTTTAAGATCTATCAAAAAAGATTCTGTCATTCTCTCTTCTGTAGTGTTGGGTTGTATGTTTCTTATTTTTTTCTTAATGATATCCCATAGATTCTGAGGTTTAGGTCAATCATGCATAGTAATATCATGTTCAACAAACTGTAGTTTTGGCACTGTGGGAAGGTAATTTGCCATCTCCATAAAGCTTGTCAGGAGATGGAAGCAAGAAGAGCTCTAAAATCCCCTGATAAATGGCCTTGGAACTGAGGAAACACAGTATATCTGCAGTGAGACACCAGCAGATAACATAACACCCCAAATCATCAAGGACTGTAAACTTCAAGCTTACCCTCCATGTGGAGGGTGTCAATGACTGTCTTCTGGACAAGTGTGAAGTTTGCAGTTTTCCCCTGATTGTGGTTGCATGTAATGAACATGAAACACTGTGTTTATACTGCATGAATAGTAAGTTACTCAAACTCTAAATGAACTATTGCGATTTTGAGAAACTGGATTTTTTATGAGCTGTAAGACATAATCATCCAAATTAATAGAAAAAGGCTTGAAATATTAATTTGATGTAAAATTAATCTAGGATATATGAGAGATTCACTTATATTGTAAGTTGTACAATATAATATAATATAATATATGTTACTGTACATGCCTTCCCTTATACTTACAGTAAGTTACACTATCATAAAAACACTGTGTTGAGAATCCATAGGGAGCGAAAATTTCTAGCTGTCTATGTTTACACAATGTATACAGAAAATCATCCGGTGTTTTAAGACTGGATAGAAGTTGTGCAGAGTGTTTTGAGCAAATCCTCATGATATTGTTAATGTATGAAAACTTCACGGCATCTGCATTTGTCCATGTTTAGAGAAAACTGACATATTTGTCTCTGCATTGAATGTACTGTATTATGAAGATGCTTACAAAGCTGCACATCTTTAAAGACAATATAAATAAAACTGCACCCCAAAGAGCGCTCAGATGAAATATTTAAAGAATGCCTAGAGGAAATTCACATATTCATCAGGGGCTTGAGCCTGAATGAAGAAAACACTCACATATTCATCTGTGTTGGGATCCTGGTTTTGTGGCTGCTCCTGGGCAGGAACCTCACAGTCTGGGCTATAATGTTCACAGTAGTCATACGCAGCACGATGGTCCGCTATGATCATCAGCTGCTGAATATCACCCTGCAAACAAAACACACAAGTTTCAGAAAAACCACCAGCAAGACAAACTAATTTAAGAAACACAGATTGCAACAGACATGAAAATGAATCACGAGGCAAAAATGATCATGTAATGATCAGACTGTGAAGCGTTAGCTTTTAGCTAGCATCGAGTCCCAGAGCTCTGCAAGAGTACGTCAACATGGCTTGAGAACTGGCAATGTGTAACAATGATAGCATTGATACAGTTGACACTGAAATGAAGATCGCGCAGAAAACAGGAAGCAATAATTTCATTGCAGCACTCACACCATAAATCTGCCATTCCAATATCACTTTATAAATAAGTATGTAAGTAAATAATTAAATAAACAAAATAAACAAAAATTCTGCTGAGAGTTCAAGTAAGAACAGGACACATGCACGAATGCACACAGAGCACATGCACATTGCACTTACTTTCAGCAGCAGCTGACTTGCATTCAATCACATCTCTTGACTGTGTGACTTAACTGTTTATTATACAGTTATAACAGTTTACTGAATCTTGCTCTTACTCTCTAACACACATACATTCTGGCACACTGACATTTGGAAACACTCCCACACAAAGACATCCCAGCATGAGTTTAAACTCAGCTGTGTAGATAAATGAAGGCACTGACATGTTTTTAGATTCCGGCATGAACAGACTTGTATGCACACACATGCATACACACATACACATCATCTAATGAGGAAGATTTACAAGGGTCACCAAGAGGAGAAAAAAGGGAAGAAAGCATGCACAAGAGAGGGAGAGAGAGAGAGAGAGAGAGAGAGAGAGATAGAGAAGATAGAGGGTAGGGAACAGAAGGCTCTCCAGGCTTAGCGGAGATTGGAGGGTGGTAGAAATCATTTAGCAGGGCCTCAAATAATACCACAGGGACGGCTCGAGCACACAGTGTACATGCGGGGCAGGAGTTAGAAGTAAGCAGCTGTAACTTTTCTTATGACTTAATTTGTGTTAAATACACCATATCATACTCAGCTGCTTGGATTGTGTGTTATACTGTATATGAGCTGTTAGCAAGAATTTCGGACTAAATGATGTAACATTTAAAAACTCCTATTAAAAATCCATTATTTATATTTTACCATTTTAATATCCAAGAATATGTCATGTAGGTTCGAGCTGTTGTGTGTCTAAACAAAGGTGACTCACAGGAATGTAAGGACATCTAAAAAGTACTACTTGATGACATTAATCCACATTCTCTTTGCTCATCTTCCATTAATGACCGAATTTTTTTTTGTTTCTGTACTAGAGAGGGATCTCTGGGGATAAACCGGAGGATAAACTGGCAGTGCTCTCTGAACTCATACTTTATCTAAGAAATTATGAAGAATTTATCCACAATAAACACTATTTTTCAACTTTTCAACTTTTTTTTGAAGACCGCTATAGAACTTTATCTTTCAAGTTTCTATATTTTAAGTAGGTATGTCAATATTAATGTGTTAATGCATGTGATTAATCTAGATTTTTTTTTACATGTTACATTTTTTTAATGCAAATATTCATATGTCCAAGTTTAACCCTAACGGCTTCCCATAATGTGTGATAATGGCATGTATCACAAAGTGCACTGAACAGCAAATTTCAATATAAAAAGCTTCTAGATGGAAGTTTGGATAAAAACCAATGTTGTGTTTGTGAGCTACTCTCAATGGGAACTATTTTTATAGGAATAAATTAAATGTAAGACACTGAAAAAGGCTATGAAAGTGAGGCAGTTTGCAGAAGCTACTTTTATTGCACTTATTGGAGACCACTAGACACCAGTAAGTAACCATAACTACCTAAGTGTAACAGCACATCTTATCAATGACAAATGACAAATAGGGGGCCAGAGGTAGCTCAGTGCTTAAGGCATTGGACTACGGTTCGGAAGATCCCAGGTTCAAACACCACAACCACCAAGTTGCCACTGTTGGGCCCTTGAGCAAGACCCTTAACCCTCAACTGCTCAGATATGCAATGCGATAAAAATGTAAGTCGCTCTGGATAAGAGCGTCTGCCAAATGCCTAAATGTAAATGGCAACTGCACCCATTTACTCAGAGTGTGTTAAAAACAAAAGGAAGACAGTTTGCCACAGCATATGCTAGTCGATTGCGCTAGCCAAGTTAAAAAGGATATACTGTAGAGAACATAGTCACCACTATAGGAGCAGTGAAAGTGCTGAAAGGAGTTTACCATTCGAGAGATTTAAGTTTAACATTTGTTAAATGTTAATGTTTGAAATATCATAAAGCTGCATAATCTGTTTCCTTTAACAAGTTTGTCATGCATTATGCATTCCAATATTACAGGTCTATAGTAGTAGTAAACCTGAGTATTTTTAAATTGTGATTGGGATTAGCCACATTTTCAAGCAAAAGTTGATGCATCATTACAATTCCTTGTCACATGATCAATGATGTAAAACTACCAGCTTCACAAAATAGTGGCTGCTGTGAGTGAACTAAATGCATTCAGTGAATTTTTGAGAAATGTTGAAGGGATGTTTACACTCTTAGTGCTTTAACAGTCAGGCCAAAAGTACTACATGAGCGATACGTGTGAATTAACATCCGCAATACGTTCAGTGAAAAAAGGACACTGTGCAGTGTTACAGCGGGTGGGCTTAAAGCCAGTGCATCACACAAACCAATAGTTTGTCATTCTAGGTGTCGTTCAGCACCTTTGACCTCTCCTCTTAGATTCAGACCGTTCTGAGGAAGCTCTGGCGCACCAAAAGCCCTAGCAAAGAGGCCGGCTCCCCTTTCTGCACCTCACCTTCTCCCACACCCTGAGCACCCCTGGACACTAAGTGCACCTGTGTATGTGTGTGTCTTTGCGTGTCTTTGTGTGTGTGTGTGTGTGTGTGTGTGTGTGTGTGTGTGTGTGTGCCTGTGTGCGTGTGAGTGCAACGTTTTCACTTTTTCAAACTTTTTTCGCTCTCTTGTAAAGCTAAAGAAAAGAGCACATACTGGCGTCTCCTGTCGTCTGTTTTTCTGACCCCAAACGGTTCCGTTACAGCAGTTTGGATATTGTGCTAACACCATGGTATATACTTGATGAAGCTAAGTGGGATGCTGCAGTGTAGGCACTGTGGTCAAGTAAGTTTGTAGTTTGTAGCAACATTCTGTTTCACTTCCCAAACTATCATATCTTTTCCTATTGCTCCTGTTTTCACTTAGACTGTTTTTTTTCCGGCATTTAGGAGTCATGAAACACTTACGGAAACATTTTCTAAGGAGGATTAAACAGAGCACTAACATTACAAAACGCAAAGATGCAGAAGTGACTTGCATGACTTGTGTTGTGTTCCGTCAGCTCCATCACGTTATAACCCTATGTATCCCACTGATGGAACACACTGTCGTTGATGCAAGAATAGATGTTATATGAGCCATACCTGTGATATGATAGTGAGCCGTCGTCATTTACAGACATAGATCTAACACTGGTAAAGAAGAATGTGGTAAAGTGTAAAGTTTTTATATTGTTTATAATGTTTCTTACAATCTTCAACAATCTTTGTAATTAGTGTAAACAAGTTGTCTTTGCGACATTTTTCCCTTAATCTAATGTGCTGCCACTACTTTCTTTTTGACTCACAACAAAATCACAATATATTATCAATACGAACCTGCCTACTTAAATGACCACAAACACAACTGCATGCTGATTTATCCATTATTACGAAACTGTTGGGATTTATAGCTTTTTGCCAAATCATACAAAATTCACACTAACATAACTCAAAGACTTTTGACAAAATAATTTGGCATTTTGATTTTTAACATCTTGGGGACTTAAAGACATGCAGAAAATATGATAAAATATTCTCTATCAGTGCACAATACTTTTTGTTTCATTAAAAAAAACTCAGCACTCTAACTTTTTCATTCATAAATGAATGAATGATTTCTGAAAATTATTCCAATACATTCATTATAAAAGTCTGCCATATGCCTAAATGTAAATAAAAGGTGAATGTCAGTTCACTGATGTTTTGTACCTGATTTTACTGTGGTTAGGAACAGGAACACATCAAACATGGTGCATTCCTTCAGCTTAAAATGTTGAAGCAAATGCTTAGTCAGGATATATCATGCATTAGAGGAAGCACCCCCAGTATCTTCCTATAAAGCATGATATATCCTTACTGCAGGTTCCTTTTTTTGGAAGGTTAGCCCAACCTGTGAGTGTTTGCTTAGATCAGCCACGGTCGAGGATGATGTGATATTGGGTCCATGTAGCAGGTCCTGACAGATAAGTGAATTTTTTCTTTACTTTAAATACTCAACAGAATTCACTCACAAGACCAACTGAAATATGCAAATGTTTCCCAGCAGAACTTTGCTCAGAACATGAAACTGCCATGTCCCACAGTGCGTCCTTATGCCATTTCTTTCCCAGTGAATTGATGCACACACATGATGTGAAAAAGAACGTGGTTCACCCTGGGCCAGCCTTCACTCTCCATGTGCATCACCAATTCTTGGGTGCTCATGACCCGGTCGTTGGTTCACCGGTTTTCCTACCTTGGACCACTTTTGGTAGGTCCAGCCCACTGCAGCCCAGGAACGCCACACAGAAGCTGCAGTTTCGGAGTTGCTCTGACCCTGTCGTATAGCCATCATAATATCACCCTTGGTTAAACCTATTTCTACACAACTAATTTTAATCTTGAAATCGTACTATTCACAAATAATTTCTTTTAAATTATGATTATTTATTTGTGGAAAATTGGAGGAAAATGTAAAGGTGGAAACATGTTCTTTTACAGTACAATGATTGGTTACATACCACTATCTTGACAAACCCTAACAATATAACTACAAAACATGATTCAAAATCATACATCATCAGACCTTATTCACTCATACATCAGTTTGTCCTTCTTATGTATCTTTGTAAAGTCATAAAAAAATGTCCTCATAATGACAATGTCACAAATAGTGCTTTAAATAAATTTTAAAAAAGGAATGAATGAATGGATGGATGGATGTAAAGATGGATGAATGAATAAAATCCAGCGTCCAAATGCTCTCACACCTTTTAATATTTATTTCTTGTCCACCAGGGGGCAGAGAAGAACACATAAACACAAACTAAAGTGAGCCAAAAGGAGGAGAGCAAGTTCCAAATGGACAATTCTGTCTTGTACACACACACACACACACACACACACACACACTCTTGCTTTCTCCTCTCTTTCTCTCTCTCTCTCTCTCTCACACACACACACACACACACAGATACACACAAAGAGCGTAATTAGACCTTAAACTGTCTGCCAAAAGCAACAAGAATGCCCACCACCTCACTGCTCTCCGAGTCTCACTTTTCCGCCTGCCCAGCAGGGGTTTCTGGGTGTTTAGGGATTAGCTCTGCAGTGCCGACCGGACAGAGGTGCATTACAGGACTGCTGAACTTTGCAGTTTTGCAAAGAAAAAAAGTTGCAGATGTCCTTCTTCAAGACTCTGGGACTTCTCGGTAAATTATGGACCTGCATCTGTAACAAATTATTCTAATTCAGTTCTCCTGCAGAAAGAAAACCCAAATCCAGCCATCCATGTTGCAATACATCCAACCCTTATTTTCTCAGATACACTTGAACATAGCACACTGGTCGTGTGAGTGTCCTGATTTTCTGGGCTGGGCCTGGGGTTGTTCGGAGTGATTGTTGTGGGTTTTAGTATGCGTTTAGAAAATGCTAACCCACTCTAGTACTTACACAAACAGGAAATCTGAAAACATGTCACACAAAATATGCTTAGGTGAAACTAATGCTGAAAAAGTCAGGCAACAAGAAAGAGCGTACTTGCTACATTCTTGGTTGACTAAAGTACATACTTGATCTTTTGACCAAATGACTTTTATGCAAACTCATCATAATACTAACCCTATGAGAGACGTGTGTAACAGTGCCTTTGCTAGCACAAAACAGCGCCGATCACAATCGCCAGACTGGCTTTCTAGTGAAGCTGACGTTACTCAGCACTAAGCAAACTTGCCTTCAAACTCACTTCAAGTTAGCAATTAAAGCTAGCAGGTATAGCTGAACTGAACAGTTAGCGTGACATTTTAGATGAGCTGATAGCAAGAAAGCACGATAAGCTGCACAGTACAAAGCGGCACTGACTAGCTCAGCAGTAATCCTATTGACCAAACTGCTTCCAGTGGGAAGTCTGCTAAAAATCTGTCCGTGTGCCGAACATGTGCAAATTTGGCATCCAAGGACAGTACGGAGACTTTTCACTGAGGATGGACAGAACAAAATAATAGACAGCAACAGATGAGAAAATGAACAATAGAGAAGATAGATGTCCCTCTCAGAGAACGAGTGTAAATCAAATGGAAGTCAACTGAACTGACATGCTTTAACTCAGTTACACTGACACAAAGCTTTATTATAGAGTGTATAATATATAGGCCCTTCCCCCCCCAGCCTTGTCTGCACCAGTACAACCACATGCATACGTGTCCACACACACACACACACACACATACATACACACAAAGGGTGATGGATGTGAGTGCCATGGAAAACTCCAGATTCCAGATGATGTCATGAAACAAGACTGAAGTTCAACGCCTGAACATGTCACACTGACCACAACTTTCCATGCTGAACACCTTTAGAGACTTTTCCAGTTTCCCTCTTTCTCTCCCACTCCTTCCCCCTCTCTCTCTGCCTGTCTGTGCCTCAGTTCCTCTCCCTCTCTCTGTGCCCATTTCTCTACCTCTCTTTGTCTCATTAATGCACCTTAATGTGCAGTTTTCAGATTCCCACTTGACTGTAAACAGTGTATCACAGGTTTTTAAAAAATATATTTTTTAGGGCCGGGACTTTAACGCGTTAATTTAGATTAATTAATTACACAAAAAATAATGTTTTAAAAAAATTTTTTAACGCATTTTAATCGGACTTATTTTTGCACAGCGGAACGTTTCTCACTGGATGAGTTTCGGCGGACCGATTATACTGGAGCACCAACTAGCGTTCAGACAAAAACAAA
>JAQMYG010000011.1:16978569-16997644 GCA_030014215.1 Clariallabes teugelsi
TAACACACAACAATCCTAATTGTGTTCAGAGAAGCATATAATGCTATTAATTACAGAAACACAGATAACTGTGCATGACGTTACTGCGTCTATGTGGCGTTCTCGTGATCCAGAACAGCTGGTTTACTGAGTAGCTCTCATGCTAGCAGAGAGAACATCTGTGTTTGACTGTACAAAGTGTCCCATGCCAACATGTACTCATGACTGCAAAAAAAACAAAATGACTTTGAGTCAAATCAACTGGCACGACGATGTCAGGATGTGGATGAGGAAATCATACTTTTTAGAATTTTGACCATGTTGAAAACATATAAACTTTTTTTTCACTCATTGTAATATGTATTAAAATCTAATGCTTCTAAACCGTAAAGATAAAAACCACAGCTCTTACGAAAGGAATTTCATTTGTCAGTGAAGTCACTCCCGGAACACATTTGAAAAAAAAAAACAAAAACAAAGAAAAACAGGAGAGGAAATGGATGTAAAAATGCAGAAGACAGCAGAAAATGAGTTGGCAGCCATTAAAGAAAAAGAGAGAATCCCTAACTCCCTCGTGTCTCTTTCTCTTTTTTCTTCCACTGAGAGTCAAACGCACACTTCATCCTGAGAGAACAGGAAAAAGGCAAGATAAGGAGCACACACTCACTTACTCACTCACTCACTCTCTCTCATACTGTACACACAAAAGCTTAATGAACTCCTATATCTGTCTCCTGTTCTTCGACACGCTGCTGATCAGCTTTAAAAAAAGAAAAGTGATGTATTTAAATCTTGTGCTACTACTTGAGTAATACAAATACAAAAGTCATTCATGTCATGTCCATCTGTTACAACACCAACCCCACATATTGCCATTGCACAAGCCATGCACATGTTGTATAGAAATCCAGGCCGATGAACCATATTAAGTACTGCCATATAAGGAATGGGGAAGAGAGGGATGTTTAAACTGTTTAGGGAAATATCTGAACACACTAACAATAACTAGGTGCAAAAATGAGTGCAGAGTTCTGTGCACAGAGTGACATACACACTGGAGTGATTCTGATTTCTGAAACCGTCATGACATCAAGGCATCAAGGTGAACTGAGTGTAAATGATGAACTATTTTCAGTTCCTGTTCGCTGGTGTTTCATTTCTAGATGTATAAAACATATGATCATTCTCCCTCACACAGATTATTTCCATAAAGCATGTCTCGCTCATTCAGGATTTGATTGTAAATTAAATGTGTGCTTTCTCTTCCTGTTTTCCTCATCTCTGGCATTCTCACTTGCTTCCACTGAGTTTTTATCTGAAATGGAAAATCTGACTCAAGAGATGTTTAATACAACACACACACACACACACAGAGGATGAAATAAGCTGCCACAGAACAGCTGTGCTACACAGCATGTTCTCATGGGCTCAGGCTTCGATGCTGTATATACTCACTGAACTACATTGTACTTCTAAAACTAACTGCCACTTTTTCACTGGTATTTCTTGCGCATAAAATCTTATTGGAACAGAAGTGAGATGAGCTCTGGATGTGCATGGGCTGCTCTCAGACAGAGGCTAAATTAATTGTAAATGCCTCTGAAATTGTGTTACAATCACAAAAAAAAGAATCTGAACAGATGATGTACAAGCACAGACAGGAACAGTTGAGGAAACTCATTTCATCAGAGTCAGAGGAGCAGCAACGTAACTTCTAATCTGTGAGGTGAAGTCATTTAGGGAATACATGACACATATCCAGACCATTTTTTTTCTCCTTTGGTTCTTCCAAACGAAACCTGATCACTAACCTGAACGCCTGTAAAGAGCCATGCAAAAAGTTTAACAACTCTTCTCTTATTTACACAGCTTGTAAATTACACATTTACAAGTACAGACTGTCTTGTTAATGAGAACACTGTTAAATCTAAGAAGAGATTAGGAATAATGTAGATAAATATTCAGATACAGATGAAATGCAAACAAAAAAAACTTTTTCTTCTCCATGGTTCTGCTGAAAAGGGGTTTTGTTATTCTAGTCCTCCTGAAGCTGCAAAAGCTGACTCACCATGCTAGGCTTCTATATTACTCTTTATGTCTGTCTTTCATCTATCATTAACATGCGCAGTAATAAAAACGTCTTATAAAGTGTAAATAGCATACTTGTTTTGTGGTGTGTAAGAGACATATAAAAAATTCCATCAAAAATATTTTTGGTCACGACGTGCTCATGCAGTTGGAAACGGTGACTCATTACGCTGTTGATCTAAGAGCTCATGCACAATAACATGATTTAACAGACAGATACAGTGAGGATTAATACACATACTGTTAAGTATCAGAATACATTGCAGTTTCTACATATGAAAGAAGGTAGAATGTGTCGTTTCTTACTGACCTTTGATTGGCAAAGGTAAACATCTGCTCTTGTAGCCCATCCCCCACAAACTTCAATGTTTTGTGCATGCTAGGATGTTTTTCTGTTCGCCATGGTTGTAAAGAGTAGCTATGTTAGTTCCTGTCAGCTCGAACTAGTCTTCCCAGGCTATTCTCCTCTGAGCTCTTACACCAACAATGGATTTCCTCCTAAATGCTGCTCACTCAATGATTTGCCAGATCAATTTTTTTCTGACATTTGATGAAAACATTACACTATTTATCTGCATCTGCATGATTTATGCATCGCACTAATGCAAGACTAAGGTTTAGCTTTCTGAATTCTATATAATTTACCAGGGATTTAAAAAATTGCATTAAAACCAAATTAAATAATTAGATATAAAAAGTTACATCTAAGTTTATTTTTAAAAATGCATGCAGGTGGTTACAGGAATTAATTAGCATTAATTAACAAGTCTCAACCTTTTAGATGTAAGAATTGTACAAGGTACAACTGCTTCAGTGTGTGTGTGTGTGTGTGTGTGTGTGTGTGTGTGTGTGTGTGTGTGTGTGTGCACGGCAGAAAGAGATGTTCCATTGCTAGGCCAGGGGTGCCAGATTTTCATGCTATTGGAGAGCATTAATAGGTCCCTGTCTCCTGTCCAGACCTGCTAGGCATTCTCTTAACATAAAAGTGCACACACACACACACACACACACACACACACACACACACCACATAATATTTATTCATCGAATATAAAGGAGTGGTGTTTGCAACAGTCATGGGGACTTTTACAACCAGCTGCGCTTCTAATCTTTTAGCAAAGTTAGTGAAGAGATTTTCCAAGCTTTCAGTCATTACTGACGGCGCTCTGTACATCGCCTTAATCTAACTAAAGTATACATGCCTAACGTAAAGTATCAGTTGAAAACAGCACTCAGCAATAGTTTTATAGGAACCAAAATCACTGATCTCTGCAAGTTTCATAAAAGAAAGGGACTTACTAAACTTCAAAAAACATTTCCAAAGTTCCACAAGGTCATACAGTCAATTGTAGATTATTATGAAGTGTTAGCTGCCTTGGTTTATGCCGCCACTTTATTCATCCATGTCGGGTTATTAATTATAATATTACCATCACAAGCTATCTTAGACTTAGTTAATGACTTATTTATCATCAAATATCACGTATATAACGCATTTGTCATATCAAGCTCATTTGAAAAAACTTTTATAAGTAATCATTTGTGAAGCTGTAGTTTAACATGAAATATGTCTCAACTTATTAACATGGGAATAGCTGGGGTTAAAAATTGTACTGCAGCCATCCACTAGGGGGCCTCAGTAAGATTTTGGCTTCACCTTTGACTTCATGTCTACACTTATATACACCTATCAGCTATACCATTACAACCACTGATAGGTGAAGTGAATAACAATGATTATCTCATTACAGTGACACCTGTCAAGAGGAATTTCTCTCCCTCTGCATGTCTGGACTGCCCTGCCCCGCTCTCCCTCTGCGGGCCACGAGGAGACGTGGCCCGCTCTTATTCTCCCCTTTCCACCTAGCCCCGCCCATTCTCCCTCTACATCTCCAAATAGCTTTGACCCACTCTCACCTCTGCCTCTCCCTGCAACCCTATATCTACCCTCCCTCTGCATCTCCACAATCCTGGATAACCACCCACAGTCTGGGTCTCAACCCAGTCCTGCCCCCACTCTCACTCTGCCTCTTCACCCCTTCTCGCCCCTTCTCCCTCACTCTGCACATAAACCCAGTGTTTACAACTTGTGCTGTTGTGTTTGTTATGCTATAATGCTAATGCTAATTACCATTGCATTGAAAAGTCGACAAGTAATGATGGAATTCTGATAATTTTTTAATAAAATATATGATTAAATATTATGTATCAGAGCCACAAACCAGAAAGCCACAAAAAAAAGAGTGTTGTACTTTGTGCCTAGGAACCTTAACTGCAGGGAAAGGCCCCTCACAGAAAGTTCGTTCAACATGCCCTCACTATGTATTTATTTCTCTCTGACACTCCATGGGTGTTCCTGGTCTGCACTGGTCAGCGCTTTCAAAAGGAATCCAAGGAAAGAGAACTCGTGGTTTGAAGAGCATGGTCTCCAGATTTTCCAGATCTGATGCATGAACACTTCACCTCACAACTTAAAGGATCTGCTGTTGACGTCTTATTGCATTTTTACATTAAGGCCCTGGGATCCTTTCCGAAAACACTTTCGTTTCGAAAGTCTGGTTCAGTTTGATCAGTGAAAACACAATCGTTCCAATTTCAGGAACCGTGCCTGAGTCCACTTGAAGAGGTGGTCTTAAGAACAATACAGCGTAAATCGAATCAGTTATAGAAGCAATCCTATCTGAGAACGGACGTAGATCTCTGTTTAGACGCGATGTCATCAGTGTCACAAAGGCATAGCTGATAAAGTAGGAAGGCACGAGAGGATTGCTCTTGACATTTTTCCTAAAATATCAATAATATAAGGCATTGCAAGTTAACTTCGTCGTTTTCTGATTCTCTCATGCTTAATGGCGGGTCACAAACCAAGTAGGTGCATATTGCCACCTGCTGTATCGGAGGGTATAAATAAGCACGCGCACACAAGAACTGAGCACGAAAAACAATGCATACACTGGACAGCGCAGAAGTGGAGAGGAGGAACAATTGCTCTGAAGCATGGTACAAATAAATTGTGCCTAAATTAAAAATGCTCTTAAAGGTTCTGGATACCACAGTACACCTTTAGTGGTCTTGGAGTTCACGTCGAGGCACGTTGAGAAAATAATAAAAACTGTGTAAATATTTTGAGTAAATGATAATTCAGTTGATCATTATATGGAAAACATTGTATCTTGTTATATGATGATATAGTATGATTACTATAAAAGCAAGTATTGTTTTATATTTATTCTTTCTTAAGCAGGAATTTGTCCAGGTTTCTTTCTCAGTCATAAAACTGACAGATTTATTTCACTGTGCTGGCCATAAAAGTTCACTTAAAACCATAATGCCCTCTTTCAGAGTTGAAAGAGTGACATCCAAGCATCGGGTTCACAGAAAGAGGTCACCACTACACACACAACCAAACTATGTATAGCTATGTCTCTCAGATTCCAGTCCACATCCTAATATTCCATAATACAAAACAGGCTTTTTACACTCTGTGTGTAATCAGATGCAGACTGTTCAAATGGGGCTTTCCTTCTAAAAGCTTATTCTCCCTCTCTCTCTCTCTCTCTCTCTCAGAGCACCAATCACAGTTCACTCTCCTTTCTTACTCTCTCACTCACTGTCTCTCCCTGTTGCAGCAGTGTGTTGCATTGTTTGATCAAAGGTCATGCAACATAATTATGAGGGTTTTTTTTCCTGAAAACTGTGTTTATGTGAGTTTTAGTTGGAAATTTAATTATAATGCAAGCAAACCAGGACCTATGACCTTTCACACACACACACACACACACACACACACACACACACACACACACACACAGGACCCCCATAAAAAAAAGAATATTCAGTCTCTACATGCACTTTATCAATTCATTCTGCTGGTATTTGATCTATGTAAAATTCACACCCGGTACTCCACCCTAAGCCCCCCAGGTAGCAAAAGTTTTTCTTCCGAAACGTTTTTTTTTCTTCCTTTTCCGCATGAGAGACGTGTTTGTTCTGTAAATGAAACACTATTTCTTTCCTCTTTCCCTCGTTCCACCAGAAGAGGAATAAAAACATCTGGAACACATTCTTTCCGCTTTTTCTCCCTGTTTTTTTCTCCCTCTCTTTTTTCTCCAGATCCATAGACTGCTTCATGACTCTTTCCAGATGTTATAGAGGAAAACTGTTCAAAATGGCTGTCCATCACAACACAAACCTTCAAACCTTCTGGTCAAAGAGTCTATTCATAGGGCATACCATCTCCTGAAACATAAAACTCACAATTTTCAACACTTCAAGTCTGGGAACCTAGAACACACATACACATACTCAGTCACACTCGCAGACACACATTTCACCCATACATTTTTTGTTACTTAATGTAGAAAAGCAAGTATACAGCAAGCACGGACATCAGGAAGCCATTTAAGAAAAAGCACAAAATTGTGGCAAAGAAGCTAAAAAAAAATTTCACTACAGATGAGGTGGTGTTATAGGAAGTCTGTTGGAGGTGCTATAGGAAGTCTGTTGGAAGTCCAAATAATTAAATGCAAGCGTTTAAACCACAGTCAAAGTAAAGTCTTCATTACTATGCAGTACCATTAAAGGGATAGTTGTATCAAGTCTTTCTTAAATTAGAATTGATGTACCTATAAATACATTATAACAGGTCTTGGTTGTTCTATATATTCTTGCTTTGCACACCTGGAATGTGAGTACAATAGAAGTGCTTAGTTCCAAATTTTACAACCTTCTTTCTGAGCAAAAATGCATTAAAAAAGTTCAGGTCAGATTCATATGAAGCTTCCACAGTCCCATTGAACTCAACTAACTTGGTATCTTTAAAAGTTTTTCTGTATTTAGCACAAAGTAACTCTTTTTGTTTTACCAGAACAAGACGTTAACTAAGCAGAACTATCTGTATCCCTAACCTGTCAGGATAAAGTAGGCTCGTTGAAATTCAAGTGCATTCAAACTGCTAATACTGACTAAGTCAGTACTGGGGGGGCGGGGGGGGCTTTCAGGATGATAAAAGTAAACTGACATAAACATCGCTGCAAAGTTTACAAGGTTCATTCATTAATACTTAGTTACTGCCTGGTGTGAGGCATGGGGTTTTAATAAAGGTGCAAGTGTGTTCATAATATCAAAAATAAAACCAAATTGATAGATTAATTTTTTTATTTTTTATTTTTTTAATTTTATTAATCCCAGAGGGAAATTGCTCAATTTTTGCATATCCCAATTAGGAAACTGGGGACAGAGCGCAGGGTAAGCCAGCTTACGGAGCAGCGCCCCTGGAGCAGATAGGGTTAAGGGCCTTGCTCAAGGACTCAACAGTGGCAACTTGGCGATGCTGGGGTTCGAACCCCCGACCTTCCGATCAGTAACCCAGTAACCCACAGCCTTAACCGACTGAGCCACCACTGCCCCCTTAGATTAGAAAATATATTGGATAAAAAACTATGTCCCTGACCACAATTTAAGAAACAAGCATTTGTCAGTGAGACCTGCAGAAATACAAATGGATACACCTGCACATGCGTGTAAATTTACACAGCCCAGCAAAAGACACAAACATATGTCTCTTACACACATACCAACAATACTCATAATTTGCATCATGGCCACAAACTCTAAGTACAGCCACCCTATCTGCACCATGCTTTTTTTTTACTCAATGTGCCTCAGGGGAGACAGCTATAAACCCCCTGGTGCAGTCATCATCTGTTGGGGTCATGATCCTAAACATCTGATCTTTAACCCCTATTCCCATGACTTCTCTCTCCTAGAACTCTACCTTCTACACATCTTTACCCACCAAGAGAAATTCCTTTCTCATTGTCTTTCGCTGTCCCACCCCATTTCTGTCCTTCATTTAAACTCTTCTTATTCTTTTTCAATCCCTTAAAATACTGTTCTAATTATATTTATTAAGACAACTGTCCTTAATCTTTTGGAGTTAAAAAAAAACAGCAAATAAATATGTTTTTTTATTGTGTAACATTATACCTTAAATACATACAGTAACTGCAACACTAACATGTTTGAAGTTAGTGTTGACATCAAACATTTAGATAGTATTTAACTCAGAAGGTTTCCAATGTGTAATAATTACAAAACCAAACTAATATTAAATATGGCATCCAGTAAACCCTCTCATATTACAGAACTAATTCATTTGCACTCAAACCTTAAAAAACCCTTTTGATTTGAACAATAACTACCCAACTTGGTTAGAGTTAGAGTTGAGAAAGGGCTAATGTTATTATATATTCCTTAGGGATTGACTAAGATTAAGTTTAATACATTTTAATTATACCACCTTCATTTGTTTAATTTTATGTAAAGTCATGAGATACACTTGTGCTACAACTGGCTATTAGTAGTACATCTGGCACACTTTGAAACACTCCGCCTATTTTATTTTTGAGAAACAGTTCACATCACAGCAACCATAGCAAAACATGACAGTCCTTTCTGTCCTATCTGTATATGCTATTTTGACAAGCGCATTTTCAGTCTCTTCATTCACATTAGCTGGAATCTCCAAGTTGTTTACTGGAAGGAGAGCTGTTTCTCTAAACATGAAATAGACCCTAACTGGAAAAGCCAATGAATCTTAATTATAGGGCAACTATCAGAACACCTCACCTGTCTGGGGCACATAGCTTTCCCTTTGAATGACTGACATTTTTACAGATAAACAGAGAAAATACATCTCTGACTTCAGATTAACAACTAAAAAGTTAATCTGTTAAAAGATCAAGCCGCTCTGATATTTCCAGAATTGAGTGTAAAATTTCAGTCTAAATGTTCAACATGAATACATACTGTAAATGTCAAGATTAAATATAAATATAATTATTTACTATATCCTAATGTAAAATTTAAAGCCCAACCGTAGAACCTTAATTCTTCATTAATATTCTAAAAAACATAGAGCCTGTAGTTTCATGATAGATTAGCTGATTCAAGCAAGCACGGAAAAATGCTAAATTATGCAAGCGAGTAGGTAGTCCAGCATCAAGGTTTGGAAATTGTGTCATAGCATATGTTTGTGGAAATCTATTTGATTTAATTATGAATGATTGATTTCTCCAAGGACTTGGCAGTAACTCTGCTATAAACTGTAATAAGCAGACTTGATTTTCTAGTAATCAACTAGCACAAAATGGCACAAAACTGGTAACCCCAGCAGCTCTGTGTTCTCTTAGTGCTGCCCACTCTGAATGAGCAGGGGTATAGTTGGCATATGAATGAAACATTAATTTAAATGTTTGGTTTTATTTTTAATCTTTATGTTAAAATTTATATTTAACTGTTATAGTAAGCATTTACATTAAACATCCTTTCATTATCTATATGGCCTTTTCCTATGTAGGGCCACAGAGGGCCTGGAGCCCCTCAGAATCTCAGTTCTTTAGGCCACAAGTCAATGTCAATCCATTGCAAGGAGGACACACACACACACACGCACACACATCAGCCAACACTGCATGTCTGTGGATTGTGGGAGGAAAGTAGAGTTCATGGAGGAAACCTATCAATTGCAAGGAGAACAAGCAAACACCCAGACTGAAGGTGAGGATCAAATCCGTTGTCTGGGGGTATACTGCCATTTAAACTTAATATTTACATTTAAACAATGATTTATGCTATATTTATACTTTACAGTCAAACTTAGAGCTGCAATTTGCTGTAATTGACCCAAAAATGTCAAATAAGAGAGCATATTCAACTTTTTCCATGCCGTTTGATATACTGGTGGTTTAAATTGTATACTGGTAAGAGTTAAGAGTTAAGAATTAAGAATGTACAAGCTATGAACAGACTCCTGAAGAATTCCACATGGAAAGAGCTCCTCCTCCCATTTGCTTTACCCCTCATTCTCTCCTCTTCTCAGGCCCTCCCTCTATTCCCTGGGACAGATTGGAGAGACTGAGAAGAAAATTATAAAATAGGGAAGCCCATTTGACACAACATTGTTCTTACTGACTAAATTGGAGTTTTAAAAAAATATATATTACATGTACAAAGCTTGGGAAGAAATGGGACATTTCTTACAGCTGTGTAAATAATTTAGAATCCAAAGTTGCAGAACATACAATCAGTTTAAAGGCTGGTGAGGCTTAAGGCTTAACAGTCATTTGAAACAGCTTCTGAGCAGACACATAAATACTTTTTTGTACTTTTAAGCATAAAAATATTACTATATGGCATAACTGTTTAATCTATAATACTAGTTAAAAAGGTTGATTGATCCAGGCCACTTTCTGTAACCTTCAGATATATATGTTTGTATAGAGTAGACCATAAGTCAGAAATAAATGTTGAACATAGCCTAAATAGACACGTAACACTAATATGAGTAAACATGGAGAGCGCGGAGATTTAAACAATTGTACAGAATTTCAGAACTAATATATACACTAATATTTACGGCTTGTGAAAAAAAAACAGGTGATAAAGAAATACGTTTTGCTAAAGTCCAGAAAATGTCATTAGTGGTCCCGACTTCAGCATCTCTCTCGTGCGCGAGGAGACGTGACACGCGGCCGCTCCACCCAACATAAAGGGCGCGGGACTCCCAAGCTCCGCCCTTCTTGCGCTCGAGGCTTCAAGACAGTTTGCGCTTCGGAGATTTCATTTAAAGATTTAAAACACGTAACTGAGTGTAATAAACTTGGCGCTAAACCTTTAATTATTATTATTATTATTATTATTAAAAAGAAGAAGCCGAAATGCAAACACTTTTAACTTTATGCCTTTGGTTCCTGGGTGCGCATATTTTTCCAATTACGTCCGCAGTTCGTGGAAAACGTATATTTTCTGCCAATGATCTTAAAAGAGCGCAGTAAAAGTGCTTTCGCTTCGCACTCATCTAGTTTATTCAATAATCTTTCAAATTTTCAAAAGTGTTTGATCTTATTTTTCAACTTTGTCCTGGGATATAATACAAACTGCACGTTTATATGTATACGAAGTGTATATGTGCCACGGGTAAATTGCAGCCGCAAGCATTAAACTTTGTTGGTTAGATTTACTTTTGTTGTATCATTTAACTTTACAACCAGCTCGCAGAGAATCTCTCCTGGAGTGTTCGAGCCTGGCAAGGATGCTGACAGCACACACCGTTACAGTTCAGAGCTAGAGATATTATGTGGCCCTGTCCTAATCGTGTAGCAACAGATGGCGCAGTGCATCACCGCGTCTCTCTACGTCTGCAGGGTCGAGAGGAAAAAGTTGCAACCCCTCTTCAAATCACTGCCTACGATTTCGTAACAAAGCAACAGGTTATATTCTAACTAAACGCTGTAAAAAATGGTATGAGAAACAATATAAATACACATAAATGCACTGGTCACTTTGGAAGCAGCAGGGCTACTTTAAAAGTCTATTCACGTATCTACAGTATATTGCTGGGTGACCAGTCCTCACCTTTTAAAGCCCCACCCCGGTCTACAGGCACGCGTCACTTACCTGGTCCAGCGCGCGACGACGTGGTTGCTACGGCGAAAAGGACGAGCATCGCTAGAGCAAGCCGCGCGCCCTTTAGCCTCCGTTTTGCTTTCCATTTAATTTGGCTATCCATGGCCGTCCACACGCGCGTGCGACGGAAAAGAAGAAGGACTGCTTTGGTTTTTTTTTTTTTTTTTTTTGCCAAGCGCGGCCCGGTACAGAAGGAAGGAACTTGTGTGGCCCAGATGAGATGGAGAAGAGAAAGAAGATGAGGAGTTGCGGGGACCGAGTCTCTTATACAGCCATTCGGTTAAAGGGAGAATTCGGGAGGTCCTCGCGCCTGACGATCAGTGAGACGGGGGCCTTGTGCGCTCTTTCTCTCACTCTCTCGCCCGCGCCGCGCTTTCCTTCCCAGCTGAAATGATGCGCTGCTCCTGCGAGCGCGTCACTCAAAGCGCTCAGAGCCAAAGGCAGAAAGGAGGCATTCCCACACCCTGACAGACGAATGGGATACACCCCCGGAGAAAAAGGGGCGCCTCATTGGTGCACAGGGGTTGTTGCGGTGGGGGCGCATTCCTACATTCTGTGAGACGAATGGGAGCGACACACGGGAAAATAAAGAGCATCTCATTGGTGCACAAAGGATGTTGGGGGGGATAGTTTTTCTATTCCTCCACATTACATTCCGGAAAGTTTCTCCGCTCATTTGATATGCAATCAAAAGTCAACATTAGCTTGCAACATTAGCCTGCAACTTCACTAAATACTGCTGCAACAGCAAAGTCGAAAATGTTGAACATTTTTTAAAAACCTGTGTACCAAAACATCTATCTATCTATCTATCTATCTATCTATCTATCTATCTATCTATCTATCTATCTATCTATCTATCTATCTATCCATCCATCCATGCATCCATCCATCTATGTGGGTGTCAATGTTGTACAGTAGGTGCATGATGCCCTGCAATGGACTGGTGTCATTGCAACTAGTGAAAAAGCACACAGCGTGGGCAATACTTACTACCACTGTACTGCTTCCACAGGAAGTTGCAGCCAGGTGCTGACCTCTATAAAAGTAGAAGTATTGAAAGCTTACTGGTCTGAAGCATTTAGGTATGTACACAATGCCAAAAGGGAAATATATACATTAAAAAAAAGGTCTTAAAGAAGCAATTGTCACTGCAAATCAATCTGGCAAGGGTTATAGAACCATCTCTGAGCTATGGTTTGGAACATTCTAGATTATTTACAAGTGGAAAGCATTCAAGACAGATTCCAATCTTCTCCGGAGTAGAGTAAATGACCCAGGACATTTACATCTAGGTCAGCCACACAATGCTCAGAAAAAAAAAATTAAATGCAAGAGTTACATAGCAGATCCTACAGGCCCCACTAAGGATGTTAAATGTTAAAGTCCATGACAGTACAATTAGAAGAAGACTGGACAGACAGTATGGATTGTTTTGAAGAGTTGCCTGGTGAAAGCCTTTTCTGTCTTGAAAGAATATGGAAGTATCACTAAGGTTTGGAAAACCGCATCTGAACAAAGCATAAGACTTCTGGAACAAAGGCTTATGGAGAAATGAAACCAAAATGGTCTTAATGCCAAGCGCCATGTTTGGAAAAAAACTTAACTGTATTTTAGCAAAACATCTCATACCCACTGTCAAGCACAGCAGTTTAGGGGTGATTATTTGGGCTCGTTTTGCCGCCGAAGTAGCTGGGCAGCTTGTTGTCATTGAATCAACCATGAACTGCTCTGTATACCAGAGTATTCTAGAAGTAAATTTGAAGCCATCTGTCTGACAGCTAAATATTGGGTCATTGCAACAGAACAATGATCCTAAATGCACATCCAAAATCTACATCAGAATGGCTGCAAAAGAAAAGAAAGTTTTTCGGAATGGCCTAGTCAAAGTCCATACCTCAACTCATTTAAAATGCTGTGGTGGATATTTAGAGATCTGTGCATAAATAAATGCCCCAAAACCTCAATGAAATGAAGCAATGTTATAAAGAAGAATGGGCCAAAATTCCTTTACAATTATGTGAGAGACTGAAAGGAAATCATTCCTTTTAGTTATTGCTGATAAAGCTGGATCTACAAGAAGTTTAATCAGCATTGCCCACATATTTTAGTTTTTCATTTTGGCATATTTTTTATTAAGTAAATAATGGCACAGTGAAAAAAGTTAATAGTTTATGTGATGTTGTATTTGCCTAATATTAAGACCTGGTATAATCAGATGATTTTTATTATGGTTTTACATAAACACATAAAATTAAGCGTGTACAACACACAAGCTCTGCCCTTCTCATGCTAGAGATTTAGCATGCCAGATTAGAGCCTTTATGATTGCTTTATAGAGAAGAAGCAAAGAAGACATATCTTAATAACTGTTGAAAATTAGATTATTGCATATTTCGGATGCCCAACAGTGGCAACTTGGTGATGCTGGGGGTTTGAACCTGGGACCTTTCGATCAGTAGTCCAACGTTTAGTTTTTATTCATCTTTGAAGAATCTGTTTGAATGCTGTCACAGAGCACAATAGATAGTGGGTTTTCAGTAATGTAAAGTGTAGGAGCAGGGTAGATTCTCATCCAGATACTTATCATTTGAGCATGCATGGCAAGAATGTTTAAAGTGCGTGTGACAGCTGAGCACTTGGGGCTGTAAGGGGTCACCATCTTGCCACTCTGGTAAGAAGCTATAAATACCCCAAAGAGGGCATAACTCCTTGAATTAGGTCAATGACCCAAACTCTGCTCATTCACTTATTCACTATACTGTCTGTATAATTTTTGCTTCTTTAACCAAAGACAGTCTATCATTCTAACTTAATGGTCAATCCATCATCCAGCTTACGGTTAGTGGATCTCCCTGAATTTTGCAAGATGGGAGTACCTTCAGTAAGAATATTGTTTCAACATAACACTTCTAAATCACCTTTTTTGTGTTAAATATTAAAAGTGTCTTTGCATTTTATAGATGATTTCACAATGAAGGGTGTTTTCCTTTAAAAGCATACTCCATGCCACTGTCCACATAAAACGATACTAATATAAACTTCTAGTTTTCTGCTTATTCCTGTGACACAATGGATAGCAAGAACCAAACTCAGTCAATGCATCACAGAAATTATATGGAGCTTAGTGGTCAGGAGCTGTTTATGATTTTGGAGTGACAGGATGACATTAATAACAATATATTTATATTACAAACCTAAATTTGCCACCTCACCTGTTTAATTTGTTTAATTAAGTTGTAAAGACATTCAATATGTACAGTTTCAGCTTTTCTGAAATCACATGTTTCGCTTCATAAACAATTGGTGCAACAATTATGATACATTTGCTGATAATTGCATTTTAAAGAGCCAGTAAAAACTTAGGCAGTTACATAAGCAGTTAAAAACACCTTAGATTACACTTGCTAATTAGTGAAAAGACTATGAATACAAAAAACATTCAGCTCCAATGCACCTCTGTTAGCACTTGTAATCATTCCAATCCGTAACCACTAGGGGCATATAACACTAGGTTAAAAACTACCAAACTTGGTAGTTGGGATCAAAGTTGGGATGAAAACTCCGTCCTTGATTCCCCAACATATAAAATGGTAACCAAATCAATAAAACACTGATATATATCAGCCCAAAAATGTTATAAACATTTAGTAATAGTGTAAACTCACAAAAGATGCACAGATACCAAGAGGCATAAATGTATGAAAGAGGGAGATGTGAAAGATTTTAATCAATTTCATATGAATAAAATAGTTTTCAAAAATGTACTAATGCTATTCCTATCCCAAAATTAATCATAGGTTTCATAACCAACAGTGTTTCAAATTTATAACGGCTGGACCAAGTTAGAGCCACATCTGACACTAAACTAGGAGAATGATAAGAGAGAAGTACAGAGGAAGCGAATATAGAAACCAACAGTAGTGACTTGTGAGGGGAAGAGAAGAAATGAAACCTAAAACAAAAGCAAATACAAATAGTAGAGTCTATGCACATACCAGCACAAATCTTTCTAAACATATGGAAAAGTACTTAGCGTGCGACCAGACCACTTAGAAAGAAAACATTATTTACAGTATGATTTTAGTACGTATGGGTTTAGAAAGGAAACAAATATTTTTTGAAAATTTAAATGATAATACTTTTTCCATGTCTAAATTCAAAAGTACATATGAACACCTCCAGTGACACTCCTGGATAGATACATTGCAATTAATGTAAATTGCTCTTTGTCCTTTTCTGATTCCTATGCTTCATGTTAAATCCCTTGTTCTTGAGATGCTGGAACCACATATGACAGCACGCACAACACACACATCTGTCATTCCTCAGATCCTCCACCACCATAAATGAAAGAGTGATGAAGAGCTTTTACACTGCCGCCCGAGCATGTACGAACAGACACTCACACCCTGAGCTCACACTGATGCGCGTTTACACACACACACACACACACACATACACACACAAAGCTGTATGTCAGGCAAGAGGCCAAGCCAGGGGGTAAATCCGGTCTTCATGTGCAAGTTCTTTCTTTCTTTCTTTCTTTCTTTCAGATCAGATTATTTTTTAGGCACTTACCTACTTTATACCAACACAATGGGTCTGTTACTATATGGTAAAAAGAAATTCAGGCACTAATTGTTTGTCACAGCTTGAGAAAAAAAAGCTATATTTCTCATGTTGTTCTGCTTTTGTTGTTGTCAAAAGCACTTCTAATGCAGTCAAGTTGGAGCACTGGCCAAACTCTAGCAGTGCCAATGCAAAAATACAGATTTTTAGCACAGTTTATGAGTGCAAACCTAGCGCAGTTATAGTGTTCTTACTGTAGGCAGAACTAGATGACAGTATTGGCAGTACAATTCAGCAAATCACTGTTGAGCATCTATGCAAACTGTCCAGGTGAAATCCACACACTCGTAATTATATCAAAGTAATTAATAGAAAGTCAGGACCTGTGATGTCTCTGACCCTGGCATTGCTAACTGTCTGATTTGTGTAGCTGACTAATAGAAAATTCTAGATGTTAAACTATCAATGTCCAAGCTGTCTTCTTTACATTTATTTCTCTTTCTTTTCCACTTTCTTGAGGTCTGCTGTTTGTCCGTCCCACAGAATCCACCATTAATTTCTATTTTGAGGTAATTCACCATTAACAACTTTTCTTCCAAAAACTCCAGCCAGTGATGCAGTCCCCTCTAATGTTCTCCTCCAATTTCTGTTTAGAGATGTCTGTTAAGACTACTAGCAAAAGGTAAATAAATAATTAATCATTAAAAACGTTTTTTTTTTTTCTAAGGTGGAGCTTTTGTTGGTTGATATGTAGGTTTTAAAACACATTGGTTCTAAGACACAAAATAAAAAGACTGGAGCTAGAAAGGTTTTTAGGACTTTTCTAGAATAATATTAACCAAGCTATTTAGTTTTCAGAAGGAACGTTTTAGGTATGATTAAAAATTGTGCCTGCTCGTTTACAGAAATGATTGTCCTGTTCATGTAAAATCAACTTCACATCTTGTTATCGGACACAAACTGTTTGAAATTGACGATGTGATGGGAAAACGTGATGGCAGCAAACAGGAAACATTTAACACTTATCTGACAAGATTACAGACCTTACCTGTTAACTGAAACATGTGACGAACCATTTACAGATCCACATGTGGTTCTACACTTAAATGCTTCTTTTTCCAGGCAAACACACAGCTATATGGACAGTAATTTAAGACTAAGTCTATGGCAACATAAATAAAAAGCAAGATCTGTGCTTTACTCCACCCAAGTGTTTGTAGTGGTCACAGCAATTAACTCAGACTCCTTTTACAATGCAAGAGTTGATCTACAACCAGGCATAACTAAAACAGTTTTAGGCAAAAACAAACATACGCCTGGAAATGTAAGTATAAAGAAGTGCAGCACAGCACAGCACAGCACAGCACAACTGCATATAAAGAAAAGGAGGATTTGCCCCAAGATGCAAAGACTTTGAGCACTGGAGTATTACACAAATATTAGGTATGACACAAACATCAGTGAAGAAATACCATAAAGGTAATGCACTAAAAATTCCAGTTGCATTTCATTTCATTCTGATAAAAGTTCAACATACTTGTTTCAAATCTCAAAGGAATGGGTGAATAAACAGTATGAACAGGCCTATTAAAATCCAAGCTAAGGGAAGCACCACATATTTAACAACTTATGTTGCAAATAGTAGAGCATGCAATAGTCAGTTTCATGGAAGAATAATCACAGGGGATCATACAGCTGCACAAACTAAAGGAGCCAAGATTAAAGGCTTGAGGCTGAATTAAAAAAACAATGTGATTTTCATGGAAGAGAACCAGATTATGATCCTCTAGTCATTCCCACCCACATTAAATGAATGTGTGCACTAATATTTTTTATCAATGATCTGGGAATAAAAAAACCTAGCTATAATCACTTTGGGCAAATTGGTATAGATATCAGTCACACCACCTCCTCAGCTCCTTTCCCTTCAGCCTCGTCCAGCCGGCCTGTTAACTAGCCAATAACGGCAATTGTTCCACAATTTATGAGTTCCCACAGATATGAAAAGACCCCAGATTTACAAACATTCGTAGATAAAAACAAATTCTGAAAATAGCTCACGTGTATTGTACAAAAAAATAGACACTGCACCAGATACCAAAATTTACAATTATATACAATATTTTCAGTATGTAAGTGAATGTATAAAATGTCCAAAGTCCATTATATTGTATGTGTGTTTCAATGAATTGGTCTGGGAGCACAATAATAGAAAATGGCTGTCCTGTAAAGCTGGCCTGATGGTGAATGAATCTAATTTTGGAAAATCGTCAACAAAACATAGTTTACTGTCCATACAAGGGAAAACAGCTCTGAGACAAAATGGCATCCTGGATTCCCCTCGCGATTTACAGGCGCAGAGACAACACTGTTAAATTTCTTGTGTGAGATTCATTTCCTTAGGCCCGGTTACGGTTTTTGGTGTGGAGAAAGAGGACAGGGATTTAGTCAAGTGGATTGGTATGCTTTACATCGCATATTCGTGTCAAAGGCATATAAGACTCACTTTGTCGGACTTAAGAACAAATCCAACTTATGAACGTGCTCCCAGAATGGAACTCATTCGTAAGTCTGGGACTACCTGTACTCTCTCAGTCTCTCACCGAGTGACTTTCCCTGACCTGTACTTTTCCTCGTTTTCTTCCTAAAGAAAAGAGCATTTGTTTCCATGCCCCGTTGTCCCTGTGTCTGCCCCGCTAACTGCTCTATGTTGGCAGAGAATGCCGGCATCAGTCCAGGATGGGTCTGGATTGACTTACTGTGCTGTCGGAATCCGGACTGGAGTCTCGCCTTTCAGAAGCCCTGCGATTTACTGTACATATATTTACCATTACCCAGGTCTACCTATGAAGTATGACCTACAGACATCTAACTGATTCAGCATGGCAAGCATATATACAGTGGCTTGCAAAAGTATTCGGCCCCCTTGAACTTTTCCACATTTTGTCACATTACAGCCACAAACATG
>JAQMYG010000011.1:17005096-17020055 GCA_030014215.1 Clariallabes teugelsi
TCTCTCTAGAACACACACACACACACACACACACACACACACACACACACACACACACACACACACACATACACACTCCAGAGTGCAGACAAACATAGTGCAGTCCTTACTTTTGTCATGTTTCCTTGTTTCCTTTTTCTCATGACCCATTTGAAGAGTGTATAATGTGATCAATGTGTGGTCCAACCAAAAACATCTAGCACTAATTAAAGGTTAATATCTATTAACTTTATTATTATTATTATTATTATTATTATTATTATTATTATTAAGATAAGATTTTAGTTTCCCCTTCCTGGTACCCCTAATTTTTTTTCTTAATGTGTTCAACCACGTTACCACTCTTGGAAAACTTTTCAAGTGTTTCCTTAGAATTGTTTTCAGTCTACACACACACTTTGCAATTTTTATAAAATGTTTTTGTAAAAACATTGAGGCATCTGTGATACACTTGTAACCCTGTGGCTCAATCAGTGGCTCCATACCTGATTAGTATTTGGTTTAGTGACAACCAGTGTCATTGTTTTTTCTCAACTATCAGCGGGGTGATACTATCTATTTCCAAGGAAACAAACTGCTGGACATTTTCCTTGTAAGAAGTTCGATATGCAACTTGGCAGTCCTGTGTGTGGCCACACAGTTTTTTGGTGAAGATGGAGTACAACTGGAACACAGCTGTAAGAGACTGTTAGTGATGACTGACTGGGAGGTGAACATGAGCCACCTTCTGTGGAAAGGTGAAGTTAGTTATGGTAAGGACTGGAGTGTGGTTGGTGGCTGCAGACATTTAAATAAATACATTGAAAACTCAGTAAACTTCTTATGAATTTTAGTTAAATCATGTTTGGTAAAATTGCAACATGCTTTAGTAATTCCAAGTGCACCAAGTGCTTGTTGATACATCGGAAGAAGATGCATACCTGAAAGTAACAAATGCAGCAGCATGGTTTAAGTGTTTTTCTTCAGAAGTTTTGAAAACTGATCCTTTTCAAAGTCTTTTAAATAACACTTCAGACACAATGGCAGCAGGGAAGTAATTAATAAACCACTGATAACGTTTGACTGGTTCTTTCTTCATTTTGGATACTTGTCTCTGGATTAATTTTTTAATTACATGTGCTAATTTGGAAAAAAGCGTTAAATGTTGTGACATAATCTAGCACATGCTCATAGCTTTAATTCTACTAAAAAACATTTTTATTTAATTTCGATCTGTCCAGCCAGTTTTCCATGATGCTGTGACAAAATCTGGCTGGACAGACATACAGACAGACAGAAAATGTTCTGAGACTGGTTTCGGGACCTCCAAGATGTAATTTTTTATTTGCAATTAACTGGGAAAATATATGCATTTTGGCAAGTTAATATAAGTCAAAAACCAGAATAGGGGAAGACAAAGTAATGTTTTAATTATCAAGAAATCAAAATTTTCTAGCAGCAGAACACAATTTCTCCAGAATATAGGCTTATGTGATGAGGTGTATTATAATGCAAAGAATATGCCAACCACTGTCCCAAATCCCAAGAACAGAATGATGAATTTGCAGTTTCCTAGAGAAGAAAATATATTTACTGTATATTAAAGACCTCTAAAAATTCACTTATCGACTACGTCATTAGGTGCACCTTGCTAGTACTGGGTTGGACCCCCTTTAATCTTTAGACCTGTCATTATACTTTGTGGCATAGATTCAACAAGGTGCTGGAATTATTCCTTATAGATTTTGGTTCATATTGAGATGATATCATCCATGATGCTAAGCTTTCTTTCCAACACAATACAAAAGGTGCTCTACAGGTTTGAGATCTGATGACTGTGGAGGCAATTTCCCGCGATGCGGGCAGAAATTCTTTATGCTGTGCAAATTCATTGTAATGTTCAAGATATTAGCTTTGTGACATGGTGTGTCATCCTATGGTCATAAAGGAATGGACATAAACAGCATCAATACTCAGGTAGACTGTGTCATTTAACCCATGCTCAGTTTGTACTAAGTATACAAAGAGCATATCATTAGACCACCATCAGCCTCAACCGTTGATTCAAGGCAGGATGGGTCCATGCTTTCATGTTGTTTATGCTAAAATCTAACCGTACCTTCTGAGCATAAATTAACACTTATCACACTAGGTATGTTTTTTCAGTCTCCACACATAGCCAGATATTTTTTAGAAACGGAGATTCTTCTTTTTTTATTATTATTATTGTTCTGTCCACACGACCTATGTGTTAAAAATATCTTTGTCCATATGAAAACACAAAATGCCCTGTTAAGTGCTGTCAGGGGCATCACTAATCAACAGAGGGCCAATCAGGAGCCTAGACAAAACGTCATTACTGGTTCCGCCATGTAGAAGTTCGACCCAAAACCACCATCGCTGTCTGTGGGGTCTGTGTCTTCAGAGTTTTGTATGTAGCAGCACTGAGATTCGTAGTACATTCAGGCACCTCTGTTCGTTATCATAATGTGTGAGTAACTGCGCGTGCATGCCTAAATGAACTGAGTTGCTGCCATTTGATTGGCTGATTAGATATTTGCGTTAATGACCAGGTGTACCTAATGAACTGGCTGGTGTAGTCGTAGTAGTAAACTTAACAGTAGTTTGTTGATTACATGAGCCATTATCTGGCAGCACCAGGACTAAAGGATAGAAGCCTCTGTGTATTTTTTAACCTCTCAGATCTCAGATAAAATTTCATTAAAGAATGGAAAGTTCTTCATAGTATAAAAGTATATTCATTGATGGATTCAACCTACTGTTTATTCAGGTGAGCTACATTTCACTCACCAGATACACAATACAAGGACTGGTCGAACACCACAAGAAAAGACACTTAGTGTGTGATAATACCTATAGGTCACAGACATCAGATGGGCATCAATGTAAATAAGCAATTTAATTAATGTTACTTTGACTCATTAGCTTCATTGCCTTAATTCAAATAGGCATTGTAAAAAATTTAGCTTTTCAGGCTCATCCTAGAGATATGAATATTGTATAGATGTAATTACCTTCCTTAGTTTAACCACAAATTTGCTGGTTGATCTTAAACCGGATGGGCTGGTACCGAAAGCCAAATAGAAAGTGCACTAAGTGTGAGAGAAAGAAATGTTAGTAATCAAGCGATAAACACATTGGGTATTGGAATGAGGGACTGTTGTTAAGCTCAATAAGGGCAGCAGGCCATGTTGTCAGTGTGTTCTCTCCAACAGGATGAAAAAGGAGGGGGAAAAGAATGAAAAAGGCCTTCTAAACAGGATGACATCAGTGCAGGGAAAGCCAGATTTGGAGCTGTGTAGGAATTAAACCATGGCTTCCCGCAGATCTCTCTCTCTCTCTCTCTCTCTCTCTCTGTCTCTCTCTCTTTGTCTCTCTTGCCTGGATCTTGGACATGTTTCTCAGTCTGTGTTCTGTGGGAAACTACTACTAAATTAATTTTGGAGTGTGTTCTATGAATAAAAAGTTCTAAATCTCTACAGTGTGATAAGTTCAAAAACATGTTTTGAGCACTTAATTATAGCTGTAATTCAGCTATTGTGTTTAATCAATTCGTTATAAGCCTGCAGTTATAAGGTTATAAATCCAATAGTTAAAAGTTATAATGATGTACTAGTGTGGTATTATTATTATTATTATTATTATTATTAGTAGTAGTAGTAGTAGTAGTAGTAATAATAGTAGTAGTAATAGTAGTAGTAATAGTAGTAGTATTGCTAATATAATAGATGTGATGGTTCTCCCTATGGCACTATGCACCACTAGGATTTTTGAGTTTTGGGGACTTTTATTATGGATTGTTTTGCTTACTGTTTCTGTTCTCATTATTTTCACTGAGTTCAGTTCTAGTCCAGTCATTATTTTCTTTCATTTTAGTTAGTCCTGATTATATTCCTTATTGAAGCTTAGTTTTCTCTGTTATGTGGGTCAATATTATTCTTTTTGTTTTGAAGTGTTTTTATGTCAACATCTGGATGAGATCTCTTTGATGCTATTTGTGTTCTTGGTTATGTTGCTTCTACAGCTTCTAAAGGTTTCCAACTACTAGCCATAGCAATCTTTGCCTTTTTTTCTGTTCTCCTTATGTGTTGAACAAAGGTAACACGTGTGTTTATACCCTGTCTCCAAACATAGCATGACAGAATGCAGAGCCAACATATTTTGGATGTAGCAGGCTTCCCTTAAATACTTTTTTGGAGGGATCTGGGATCACAGAGTTTGCAATAGGAGCTGACTGGGCAAGCATTCAACTGATGATCTGATGAGCAACAGTGGGCATGTGAGGAAAGCTGAGAATCAGAAAGAGCCCAACAGCAAAGATCACAAAGGTGCTGAACTGCTGTTCATCCCTGGTCATTCATCCCCCTGTCAGGAACTTATGATCTCCCTGGACAACAATCAGATCACTTCCTGCACCATAGGGATAACTTAACTGTCCTTTTCCCCACACACTGCTAAGCTTACTCGCTCTTGTTGAATTTCCTTTATAACATCAGAAGTATTTGTCCATTTCTCTCCATACAGGCCTCTCAGGTGCTTGTTCAATCCCTTGTTATTTCAAGACTGGACTACTGTAACTCGCTCCTGGCAGGTCTGCCTCTGTGCACCATTTGTCCTCTCCAGCTGATCTAGAATGCAGCTGCACAGCTAGTTTTCAACCTTCCTAAATTCTTCCACTCCACCACCTTTCCGCTCTATCCACTGGCTTCCTGTAGCTTCCCACACCAAATTTAAAACACTGATATTTGCCTACAGAGCTAAAAGTGACTCAGTACCCACTTTCCTTAAAGCTCTAATCACATCACACAATGTTTGACTGATGGTACTTAGTAACCTAGCAACCCAGTGTAAGGATCTATCCAATGACGGAACACTTTTACAAGTCGTTCTGGATAAGAGCATCTGCCAAATGCCTAAATGTATTTAATGTAAATGCCCTTCTTATACAGACGTCCTGACGGTGCGTATCATTGGGGGAGACTTTCATTCAATTTCAGTTAATGTTATTGCTTAGGTTATACTGAGATTGGAATATGTCACTCTACTGTATATTGCATATTCCTGACCACATATATATTAATTAAAACATAGAAATGTAAAAACAAAATAAGAAATCTACAAACATGCTCTGGGTTTAAAGGGCTACTAGGCAAGCCATTCTTTTAGGCAGTAAACCCATTTTATTAGGCAGGACATTGCCTCCTTTCCATTTGTACACATATATAAAGAAGGACATCCACTTGCCACCATGTTCAATGTTTAAAAGGCAATGAGAGATAATTTAGAAAATTACAAATTCAGAAATTTAGATTTGAAATTCTGAGCTGAATGCTGTTCCCACAGTTCATTCTCTCGATGTTTTTTTGTGTGGCCAGAAAGATGTTTTTACTTCCTTTTCTTATCAAAGTTCACAACAATGATACCTGCGTTGATAAGAGAAGGGTGGAGGAGCTTTGCGTTTTTCCAGGGGGCCTAAGTAACGTGCAGAAGCATAAAGTCAGTGAAATATAATTGGTATAATTGTACTGTATGAGTATGTTTATGTGAGCATAGTATGGGACTGATACAGTACCTAATTGGTTCATCCCTAGTTTTGAAATGTTTTTAGATTAACATCAAGACAAGATGAAGTTTGTGTTTATGGTAATGCTGAGGCTAATTGCTAAAGATTTCCAGTTCCTATCCAAAGTTTTCTTTTTGGATTTATTTTCTTTGTCTGTTTAATAAAGACATTTTGTTTTACATCCTGCTTTAATTACTTCATGAAAACATCATCATCATCATCAACAACAATAATAATAATGATTGCACCACAATTATTCTACAATGGCCAGGCTCAATTCCCGTCTCTGTGTGCGTGGATTTAGCATGTTTCCCGGTACTTGGTGGGTTTCCTCCGGGTACACCAGTTTCCTCCCACAGTCCAAAGACATGCAGGTTAGGCTAATTGGCGTTCCCAAAATTCCTGTACTGTGTGAATGAGTGTGTGAGTGAGTGTACTGTATGTGTGTGTGCCCTGCAATGGATAGGCACCCTGTCCAGGGTGTACCCCGCCTTGTGCCCTAAACCTCCTGGGATAGGCTTCAGGCCCCCCATGACCCTGAATACAGGATAAAGCGGTATAGACGGTGAGTGAGTGAGTGAGTGAGTGAGTGGTTCTACAGCAATGCAGCATTACTAACACTTAAGACTTTTTAAAAACAGGAATAACATTCAAAGATTTTGGGCCATAATTTCTAATATTTTTCTAAATTGTTTGTCGGAAATCTTTGGTCACTCAGACACTAAATCAGTTGCTAGTGATCACATCATATTAAGAGATCTGTGACCACTGATTTTTACCTCATGACAATAATTTTTGTTATTACAGTGACATAAATGTTACAGTGTACAAACAGCCTTTGTGGATTTTTTAACATTGCTTTTGTGTGTCTAATACTTTCCTGCTCATCATGAGAAACCTAGAAAATAGCATAGTTATGTTTGTGTTGAGTCAGTTTCCCCCTGCTTTAACCTCTATTAATGACTTTGGCATCAATGTAGGAACATCATGGATGAATCAGACTTGTCTCTGGTTAATTTGCTGCATGTCTGGTCAGTCTGCAAGATTTTGCAGGCAGCAAGATGTATGCTAAGATAACCTAATACCTTTGCAGCTTATAATGATAAGTTTGATGTAAGCCATGGTAGTCTATATTGGTGAACTTCATTTATGAATGGTTAGAATGTAATGAGAATGTGTAAGTCACCAAACCTCTTAATGGCTGGTTGTCTTTTTTTTCCATCTGACTCAGCTGCTCCCAGACAGAGAGCTTCTGCTCATATATGAGCTCATTCACATTAACCCCTTTTGGACAGAGTGAACTTATGTTGAGTTAGCTGGTTTAATATGACCAACCCAAACACATAAATTAAGACCAATTAGGCTGATCTTTCAGTTATGACACAAGAAATACCTATTTTTATGGAGTTTTGTGGGGTGTAAAGAAGAGAAGTGCACTTTTAATTTGTATTTTTATCTCACCTTAAGGCATTGTTACAAAGCTGTAAATCTAAAAGTAGACCTTGATCCCAGTTAGCCAGTCATTGGTGACAGTAGAGGAAAAACTACACAGAATGAGGCCTGCCTACATCAGAAAACAATGTCCAAACAGCTTAGTACAGCACTAGCTTATTCAAAAGTAATATGCTGTAGCACCATCCCAGTGTGGATTGATGATGTAGCTTACAGCATTGTACAGTTGCTGAACTGCTGGATGTCCAGGTACTTCCCTGAAAAAAAGGTAGGCTTTACAGATAGTTAGAGTATGTCCATGCCACTTGAGAATGTGCTGCTTTCATTTCTTGCTGTATAGCTTATAGTCCCAGAATAGGCCTAGCTAATTGATAATGATACAGCATCCAAGCCAGGGAGCAGACAAACAGGATCAACCAACCACCATTATCACTCAGGTTCCAATTTACTGAGACTGAGCTAAACTAAAATATAAAAACAGTCAGAAGATTAGTATCAGTAACTAATCTACATAAAAGTCAATCTTTCTGTGTTTACAACCAGCATATCTGATCTGAAAGACTGTTAAATATTAGGTGTTGATCATCTAAAGCACTTTTAATATTATTACTATTAATACTATTCATTTTTTTTTTTTTTTTTTTTTTTTTTACTAATCTGAAGTGTATTATACAGTGTTTAACTAAAAATGTGGAATATCCCAAATGAGTATGTAGCATTAAATTAAGCTAGCCCTCCTGGAAATCCACTCATAAAGCTAATCACTCTCTTGATCTGATACTAACACTCTGTGAAAGTTATGTCACATCTTTATCTCATCTTAGTTAAAATGTCATAGTAATAATATACACCTTGCCATGCTACCATGTCAAATCGTGACCATGATCATACTATTCTCCTTAAAAGATTAGAAAATGTTGTAGGAGTTAAGGGAACGCCCTCTCCTGCCTCAGGTTCTAGTTGACTGATCCTTATCAATAAGTAGATGTACATGGTTTTTTCTTTACACATACTATAGTAAAGTTTGGTGTTCCACAAGAAATAGTTAAAGGACATTAGACACTGGATGCTTATTAACTTATTAACTCTCAACTTAATTCTGACAAGAGAAAAATACTGCTACTACAGTATGACCTCTTGCAGCTAAGGTTAAGCTTCATAATAAGTATAGGTTGGATACTAATGCAATTACATAATGCTTTACTTTGTAGATGTTCCAGAACAAACATACTTGAGTTAGTCGAGAAAGCAGCAGTCCTCACTAGAACTAGGCGATATAAGCACATCCTTTCCATACTGCTTTGGCTCCCAGTGAAATTTCTCATAATGAAAACTATGGCAGGAGGCAGAGCTGTTTCTTACAAAATCCTACATTTATGGAACAGCTTTCCAATTAATGTTTTGAGACTAAGACCCAGTCTCTGTGTTAACTGTTAATCTAGGTTGAAATTTTATTTGCTTAGTCAAACCTTTTGTGAATAGTTTTTCATTAGATAAAGGAGCATAGCTGGGGACTCATTGCGGATACTTTTTATAACACAATTCCATCATGGCAAGTATTGGGTGCAAGATACTGTCTCTTCCCTCTCATGAGCCTATCTGTATGCCTTATAATTTATGTTTAAAGGCCTTAGAGAGACATATTTAGTTTGGAATTTAAGGGATATTGAGAAATGACATTTGGTGATTGATGTCAGTTAACTGTATCTGTTTAAATCTCAAAAATGTTTGCTCCATTTGTCAGTCAATTTTTTTTGTCATTAATGTCATTAATGGGATGCCAAAGTGAAGCAAGTGCAAAAAAAAAAAATATCAAAGATGCGAAAACAAAAACCATAAACATGCATTGTGGATGCAAAACAAAAAAACATCCAGGTTATAAGTGATATTGTGCTACACACAAGCTCCAACACCAACTACATCAAAAATGCTGTGATGTGTGGGACAGATGAGTCATGTACTGTAGTTCTGTGCTCTGTTGACATTTTTTCACCATGACACCAATCTGTATGACATCCCCAATTAAGAAGTAGGGTAAATGTGGTTCAAGCTCTTGAAGGAATTCTAATAAATTGAAGAATTTCATCTTTTCCACATAATCCACAGACCCTCTCACCAAAACTATAAACTATTTTTATCTGAATTGTAAATATTATTTTCTAATACTAAACACACACACAAACACACGTACATACACACCTATGACTCCCTTTCATACAATTTAACATACATCTTTGCTCACTGTTAAATTTACTGCTAGTGACTGGTTTGTAAACAACCATTTTTTAAAATCCTTGTTCTTCATATTGCTATTGCAATAGTTATCGCTATTGATGTATTTTGCTATAACTTCTAATGCTACTACTACTCCTACTCTTCTTCTTCCTCCTCCTACTATTGGTACTGCTACTAAAAAATTAATCCAAGTCATAAACTGGGGTTTAGTGATACTGTACTATATACATTCATGGCAATAAAAGCACCTTGGGTTGTGCTTATTTTTTTCAGCCTCTGCAGACTGAAAGAACTAGTGGGTGGGTTTTCAAATCATGGGGCGGTGGAACAGGCTATTTATGTTCACCCACTCGCTCTTAACCCTTCCCCTCCATGATAATACTCTCACTCTCTCCTCCTCCAACCTCCTCTCCTTTTCTTTCTCTCCATACTCTTACTGTAATAGCAGAAACATATGTGCTCCCTCTCTCTTGCTCCCTTTGACATCATAATTCTGAGCTGCAGGGTCCAGCAGGAGGGTGGGGGACACATGGTAAACTCCACAAAGAACTTGTTCTGATTGCTCTCATTTCTCTTCCCCCTCTTCTCGTTCTCTTTCCCTTCTGTACCTCTACTGGCTGTCCTCTGTCCAGCAACTTGGGTTTCTTGTTTAAAATGAAGCTTTCTTTGTGTTTTCTCTCATTAACTTTTATGCATGGACTTCTCAATTCCTGATGACTATGGCTTAAATCTCCCCCCCCCCCTCCCCCATTTCTCCAAGTCTCCATTTGTCCATGTTCCTGCACATGTATATGTTCCGCTTTTTACGCTTCTCACTTCATCCTCGGTCTTTTCTATCTTTTTGCCTCTCCCAGTTCAGGCAAGAAGTTGTTCAGGTGCCAAACTGCTATTTCACCTGAAGCACTAAATTTAAATAATCCAGTGAGAATGGGCTAAGAAACGAAGGCCAACAAATCACAAACCATGGGCGGTGCTTTGGGTACAGTGACTGTGTTGCTCATCAGGTGTTTTTTTCTCTTCATCCCTTAGCAAGAGACAAAGAGAAATGGGAAAGGGTAAAAGATGAAAAAACATCTTTAAAAGGAAAAAAGAGGAGAAAGCAGAGTCACTGGAACAGGGTAAACAATGACAAAATGCCAAAGACAACAAAATGGAACTAGGGAAAATCAAGCATAGTAAACCGCAAGGTGAAAATGTTAGAATTTTAGTCTGATTACAAATATTTAAGCATTTCAGTTATCTTCTTTAAACTACTAAATACATTTTAGATAGGTTAGGTAAATAATAAATAATATGTTAATAATATGTTGCTCTGAGTCACAGAACGTTAAATTTAAAATTGTGGCTATCTAATGAGGGGCTTAAACACATACTCATGCTTCAGAAATTGATATTAAAACTTACTTATGATGATACAATTTGAAAACACCAGTTAGTCTACATCACATGTATTTAGATTGTGGAAGAAAGCCAAAACACCCAGAGGAAACCCACTTAGCACAGGGAGAACTTGCAAACTTCATTCACACAGACTGGAGGCAAGATTCAAACCCCCCAACTCTTGAGTTATGAGGCAAATGCGCTAAACATTAAACCACATTGCTGCCTGCTTATTGTATATTAAGAATGTTAACTGAGACTTTTGGATAGTTGTCTTTTCACTACTTTTCTTACAACTATTTTTATTCCTCTTCCCCTCAAAAGTATCTGATGATGAAACTGGAGCCACTGCTGCCTTCCAACTCTATAAAGGCCTTAATTCTGAGAACAGAACTGAGAGAATCATGAAGAATGTTCAACTGCGGAGAGAGACAGAGAGTTGGTTTAGAATGTTTGATTCATGATTCTCTAGTTTGTTAACCGCGAATATTTTTTCTTTCTCCTCTTATTGAAGGTCTTGGTTCAGAAAAAATAGATAAAAAGAGGTTATTGAAGCTATAGGCTGAGTGAAAGAAAGAACAAAGAATGTCTCAAAAATGTTAGAAAGATTCAGACAGTGTTTCAGTTCCTTGGCCCCTTCCATGTCCATTCTTTATCTCTTTTTCCCTCTTTCTCCCGCTCTCTGACTGTGAGTAGTACAGTGGAGTCAGCACTGAGTGTTTCTCATAAAAACTGCTGTGCTCTGGGTACTTGGGGGTAGTGGAGGGGGAAGCTAGAGGTTTTAAAAGCTGGAAAAAACCCTCCACTGACATTTTTCCATTAGTCATGAAGAACCTTCCAGACATCCATTAGTGGTGGCAAGGAAAAGACTGGGGGTTCATTGGAAAATGTATAAATACAAATTTTTTAAAAATTGCTAAATTGCTTGACTTTGTGTGTAAAAAAAAAAAAAAAAAAAGACAATGTATGAAGCACCTGAATGTAGGTTGAAAAATCAGTTTTAAAAAACAAAATGACAACAACAAAAAAAAACCTTATTAAAATGCATTAACTCTGACTTGAACCAACTACTGTATTACAAATTATAAGCAAGTAAAGTGACTTAGACAGAGTGACAAAAAGAGTAAGAGACAAAATCAAAAAAGTAGTGTGTAATATAATATTTGCAATAAAATGTTTCACACAGCCTTACTGTATTTCCTTGGAATTTTGAATGACCAAAAACACTTGAGTACATATGTAATTAGTATGCAGTGGATTCCAGAAGACTGAGAGCACATTTGAATGTATTTTAAATTGAAAATAAACAGAATATTTTAGAATTTTTCAATATTTAAAACAAAGAAGGATCTCTAAATGTTTTCATGTTCTAACCGGTCTATATCTTTGTGGCACATGGCACATTTTGCTCATCTTAGGTTTCCAGGGGATTGTGATACTTTAGTAATTCACTGCCAAATGTATATACCAGTAGAGCCTATCTAACTTAATATCTAACCAGGAGTAACCTACTCACAGCTAACATACGAAAAACAATACCAAATGGCAAATTGCAATGGAGACCCCTTGGTTGCTTCAGCTGTGCTTAGTCACAGCCCTGCTAGGCAGAAGATGGTGGGGCCCAGGGTACCTGACTCAGCTATGCAGCATTTGCTATCATACTAGCTGTTATAGCCTTTAGTATAAACAGAATACTGCAGAGTATTCAAGTCCCCCACCCCCCCTTTTTTTTATTCTATGTGTTTTGTGTAAAAACAATAAAATCATCTGATCATAGTGGGTCTTAGTATTAGGCAAATACAACCTCATAAGAACAACAACTACTGTAACCTTTTTAAAAAAATTTTATTTTTTTACAGTATCATGATTTGTTTAACAAAAATTAAGCCAAAAAGGAGCTATACTATATACCCGTTAACTGCATCCACAGGATTTAAGAGGGTAAGTTGCAGCCAGGTGGTGCTAATCATCAGACCTTGATTAACTGATCATCAGCAGGTGTGCAGACCTCTATAAAAGCAGATGTTTTTTCAGTTGGCTGGTCTGGAGCATTCAGATCTGTGTCAACACAATGCCAACAACGAAAGACATAAGCAATGGTCTTAGGGAAGCAACTGTTGCTGCACATTAATCTGGATAGGATTATAAACAATTAGGAGTTCAACATTCTACATGGTGAAAGATGTAGAAAAAACAAGAGGTACACCTCATATCCTACATGACTTACTGAGTATGTTACACGTATCAGAAGAAGACTGAACAAATATGGTTTCTTTAAAGGAGTTGCCAGGAAAAAGCTTCTTCTGTCTAAGAAGAACATGGAAGCACAACTGAGGATTGCAAAACTGCATCTGAACAAACCACTTGACTTCTTGAACAATGTTCTATTCACAGATGAGACCAAAGTAAAATAGTTTGCCCTTAATGGGTAGTGCCATGTTTAGGGGAAAAAAACAGTATTTTAGCAAATACACCTCTTACCGACCACCAAGTTGCCAATGTTGGGCCCTTGAGTAAGACCTTTACCCCTTAACTGCTCAGATGTATAGTGAAATAAATTGTAGGTCATTCTGGATAAGGATGTCTGCCAAAAACCAACATCAGAATGGCTGAAAAAAAAAAAAATCAAGGTTTTGCCAAATCCAGACATCAACCTAAATTAAATGCTGTGGTGAACTTATGCAATGTTGTAAAGAATAAAGGGCAAAAATTCCTCCACAATGATTTGAAAGACTGATAAAGGCATACAGAAAGTGATTATTTCAAGTTAGTCAAGTCAAGTTTTGGCTTAATAAATAAATAAATAAATAAATAATAGAACAATGAAAAAAGTTATATGTTGTTCCTCTGAGGTTGTATTTGCCTAATACTGAGAGATGCTGTGATCAGATGATGTTTATTATTCTTTTACACAAAAACACAGAAATGAAAGAGGGGATAGAAATGTTTGCATCACTGTAATTCACAGACAGCTCTGGGGTTAGTGTAGCTAGCAGGCTAATGACGGAACCCAACTCAAGCTGAATGAACTATGAAAAATCTCAGAAGATCACACAAACACACATGTAAGATGTGTACAACATGTGAGGTCCAACATGTACAAAGAGCTAAAAAGAAAGGAAAAGATGACAATAGTATTCATTGCAATTCTTCTGTCAATTAATACTATTGTCATCTTTTCCTTTCTTTTTAGCTCTTTGTACATGAGTTCTTTGGGAGGTTTTGGAATGCACAAAGATCTCCAGGTGATTCTAATTACCTCTGCTGTAAGTAAGGGAGAAAAAACACAGTGACAATTCTTGTACCATGACCTTTACTGGTGTTAGTCTATAAATCGTGTCTAAAAATAATTTTACCAATTTTGCCATACTAATATAATAAGTAACATGAGAAACATAATTAATGTTATCAGACTCATAGTTCTTTAGTTTGCCTCACTGTTTCAGTAATGGCTTACTTCCAGGTGTTACAATCTATAAGGGAGGACAATTCAACTAAATGAAAAGTGTGTTTAGTTTAGACTATGATGAATGACACTAGAGGGACTCTAATGCCTCTTCCAGACATCCTCTTCTATAAACACAAACACACATAGACACACAGATATACAAACACCCTCTCTCTCTCTCTCTCTCTCTCTCTCTCTCTCTCTCTCTCTCTGTCATAGACCCCCATGCAGAAACATGCAAACAGACAGAAAGACAGACCGACAGAAAAACACAGACATACATAGACATACATATGTAGATATATACATAAAGATATGCCTTCACAAAGCTATGATCTGCCTAACCCTAACCTCGGTAAATAAAACAATTTATTTTCTTCATAGGTCAAAAGGTCACACATACACATGAAAACTTGTTGATCCAATTTAATCCCACAGAAAATTATGAATGCAAATAAAATATATGTACTGTATGTGTGTGTGTGTGTGTGTGTGTCACTGTATGTTCCTGTGTGTGTGTCAATGTGTAAGGTCATAGAGGAGTAGAAGGCTTCACATCGCTGTACAGATGGGGGATGTTTTCCTATTGACTCATCCTAGACTAAGTAAGCTCATTCTGGGACTCCCAACCTCCCATTTTCACACACACACACACACACACACACACACACACACACACACACACACACACACACACACACACCCACACCCACACCCACACCCACCCCCCCACACACACACACACACACACACACACACACACACACAGAGCATAAGATGAAGTGAAATCATAGTCGCAGCAGTAAAAGTATCACGTGTTTGTGTGTGTTTATCCAGATGTTACAGCCGGTGCAGCATTAACACGTTGCACAAAGCTGAAA
>JAQMYG010000011.1:17024153-17038310 GCA_030014215.1 Clariallabes teugelsi
ACACACACACACACACACACACACACACACACACACACACACACACACACACACACACTCTCCTGTTGACCATCTGTTGAGCATTCTTTCCACCTCAGATTGTAACTCGTGCACTTTAAAAGTTTCAAAAGAACAGGCATGTATGTGAGAGAGAAATGCATAGACAATGACGACGAATGAGTCAAAAGACCAAAAAGTACTGTAATCTTTCCTAACGGCTTTAATAAAAGAACAGCAACTCTAAATCGCAGTTGAAAAGTTGCAAAGTGGCCTAACATCTACATCTATTTCTCATTGTGAAGCTTTTCTTCTTCTCTTGCATCTAATAGTATATACAATTATATTTTTAATAGTGTTCTCAACAACAAGCCTAAAGAGTGAGGTTTCAATTGAAAAACAATGAATCACACTATCTATATGCCTAGCTTTATTTAAGAGATTTGAGCTTCCCGTTCAGAGAAATTGGCAATAAATTAATAATTTAAGCCAACTGAAATTGTGAATTTTTCCAAACACCTCTGATGTTAACTTAAACAACACTTTTTGTTTCAAGTTAGTAATTGTTACTAACTTGTTCCAAATTTCCTCTGAACCATCTGTGTCATTCTGTTCATGGCTAACGCAAGCTACAAATCCCTTTCTAACTCTGGATCAAGGGCACTTTTTGGTGTATGGAACATGGGATTGTACACCCTAGCACCTACTTTTTATTTAATGCTACTTGGAAGTCAACCGCTGAACCCTAGTAGTTAGCTGATATTCAAAAGCAGAATAAATGAATATATAAAGTAAATCTTGTAAGTTTTTCAGAACTGTCCACCACTCCCTTTTATTTCTTCTCACTTTTTGGCTACATAGTACCAGTAAGAATAAAAAAATTACACTAACTGTAGGTTCCTAACTGTTGGTCACAGTTACTTCCACCAGTCATGGAAGCATACAGTATGTGTTGGTGAAATAAACCAAACTAGTTGAAACTTAACTGGTTAAATAAATTTAAAAAAAAGGTGTGAATATCAGCAAGCTATGATGCCTTCAGCAATCGAGCTACCCATAACTGCATCGTGGGTTTGCTGATATTCAGCACAGTAGCAATCCCTTTCTTGTGATATTGTTTAATTCATGTATGACTCAGCAGTCATCATGTTAATGTATGCACTTCTGATGTGCTAAGGATTTGTGTATGTATTAATTAATTATCATGAAAGGTTTAGTTACATATTACAATACACTATATTATAATACACTCTCAGAAAAAAAGGTACACAGTGGTACAAATAATGTTTCTTGAAGAACAGTTTTGTACCTTTTCGATAAATGTACCATTAATGGTCTGGAAAAGACTTTTGATGGTACAATTCTTAAGGTACAACTGAATTGAGGGTACATAATTGCCCTAAATATGTTGTTCTGGTGTTCTGGACAGTGGGAGGAGTTTAGTTTTACCTCGGAACAACACTGAAAATCCAACAGAGAACAGAGTAGGAGAATCCAGTAAGCTGTTACAGTACCATGGGTAAGTTATACAATCCTTATTCCGATAATATAAAACTGATATTATTTTATTTTTCCTAGTTTTGGCTAGCTTTGGCCGGCTTATGTGAGACATTGTCTTTCACATGTCACTTGCATAATTTAGGGTAGCATGTAGATAACACTGCTTATCATGCTAACATACTGCCTCATGTAGCTTAGCACAAACGTGTTAGTGGCTAAACTAATTCTTTATGGAGATTACAGATGTTCGTTAATATCAGTTGTGGTGTAAATGTTCTAATGGATTTCACTCAGTTTTGGATAGCTTTACCTTACAGTGAGTATTTGGTTTAGTTTTTAATAGTTCGGAAAAGACCTCCAGATACACCTGAATTGAAGTTACATACAGTAATTGTTCTAACATAAAGGGTACAGAATGTTCTGAACAGCTTTTCCTTAGAACACTTAGACTCCAGCAAGCTGTCACCATGGGTGAGTTATTAAGTCTCATATAATTCTTATTCTGATACAATAAAACTGATATTATTTTATTTTTCCTCATTGCTAGCTTTGGTCAGCTGATATTGAAAGAATGTATTTTAATGTCCCTTACACAGTTTAGGGTAGCATGTAGATAATCCTGTTAATCATACTAACATACTGCCTTATCACACTGCTATCTACAGTATAATGTTATTTAGCACAAACACTTTAGCTCCAGGTGGCTAAAATACTGGGTTATGTCGTTTACAGATTTTCGTGATATTCAGATATATATTTAAAAAACAGTATCAGTTGTTGTATGACATTATAAAAGCTTGTGTTGTCTTTATGCATGGTCATTAGTGATTGATGATGATGATGATGATGATGATGATCATATACATTCATTTATTGTGTTACTGTATCCTGCTCATGTTGTTGTTTTTTCTTTTTTCTAAACAGTTGTGACAGTAAAAATGATCAGCCACCTGTTTGATAGAAAGCAAATGCAAACAAGCAGGCAAGATACAGTCAGCCATTACTGTCATGAAAAACACAGACTGATGATGACTCGTGATTCCTGCCCGCATGGGAACCAAGACCACAACTGGGGTCTGGATTTGGGATGGATCGCTTGTATTTATAAAATGGATGGACACACAATAACTATCTGTCTGCACCAGTGACTGCGTACAACCAGCACATGGACTGACCTCAGGTGACAGAAATGTTGCCACTGCTGGTCACTGGGTCTATGTGCATTGTATGGTAAGCAGCAAAAAAACACCATGGAAATGCCAGGTATGCCATGTTCACTTATGTCATCAGTTGAATAGGAACTGCTTTTCGAGAGTGGTACAAAGATGTATGACTGTGTATATGGTGTAAGAGTTGGCTTTTACCAACTTATCACCCTTTTTCCATTGTGGACTGTACCTGTTTGCACTTTTGTACCCTGAATGTGTGTTTTTGTATGGCCATACTGTATTAATGCCATAAATGTGCCTTACACATTATAAGTTCATCTAAGTTTATCTTAGAAAATGTAAATGAATATATTGTTTTCTGTGAATGAGTGAGCAGGATGATTGTCACATCATTTTGAAGCCACAAATGTCTTGTACACAAATGTTATGAATGTGGTTTGTGACTTTATTTCAGTGACTTCTTTTTTTGTTGTTATCAATAACCACGCATACCTGTCATTTTCTCCAAAATATAAATTTGTACATACAGTACTGCAGTTTAATCAGACTTTAGCCATTTATATGTTTATAAGTAACTGAAAAATACACAAATGTATGGACATGTCAGAACTTCTTCAGGGCCTCAAAACACCTGCAGACTAATCCCTAAGGGATTTATTAATTAAATAATTAGCTTATTTAGCTTTGTGTGCAATGACGTAAGCCATTTGCACACATTTTAATTTATTTAAAGCAATGTATAGTGTTTTTAACAATTGACATTGTTAACTTTTAGCTGGGGATAGCAACAGCTGTGATTTACGAAGTTGTGCAGAAGAGTTTTCCAGATATGTATAGTCACTGGGTTTGTGCACATCTTGTTACTGTGTTTTTGATGCTTTTTATTTCATTTCTGCTCTGAAAGAATGTTGGGTAATTGCAATGGTATTTTGTGAAAAGTATGTAAATTAATTTCAAAGTTTAAATTGTATTGTGAACAGTATGTGAAAAGTTATTTTGTAGATGGAAAATTGTATTTTATATACTGTACAATTTTAGTGTGGTTGTATTTTGTGAAAGGTTTTTCAGCTAATAGAAGAGTTTTATTTAGTTTAAAAATTTGCTTTTTGTAAACCTGAAAGATGTATTTTTACAGAATATTTTACTGTAATCTAAGGCAGTGTTTAAACATATTTCATATATGTTCAAAATAAATTGATTTAATGTCTTATTCATTAGGAAAGTTACTTTTTTTTTATAGTTCCCAAAGAATCACATTAGACACTATTAAGGTACAAAAGGGCTTTTCATTGGGGTGGTACCTTCAAGGACAAGATTTGCATTTTGCTTGCCCATGGTACAAATAATATCCTTGATGGTACAAACAGAATTGGTATGACAATGGTTTGTACCTTCATTAATACAAAACTGTACCTTTATTTCCGAGAGTGTGGTGTTACCATTTTTGCACTGAACTTATTTGTAAATAGATAAATAGATAGTAACTCAACCAGTAACTACATGTTACTTAATGACATACTTTCTTAGATTTCACTGCTGCAACACAAAATCCTCTTATTCACCCTTCTCCAATCACCCTTTTACCATATTTAACCAAGGTATTTGTTTAGCCAGTGGAGGTACTGTAGGTCTTATCCTAATCTCACTATTGTTATTACCAAGCTATAGGTTTGCTCTTGAGTGTGTTTCTGGTTTTCACCTGGATTATTTTGTTAATTTGTATTTTGATTTGCTTTCCTGCTTAGTGATTGCTTTTTGACTCTAACTTTGAATTGTGTAGTTTGGATTGTCTGCCTGAGTAGTTAAATAAATATCAGTCTTCATTGTTTGCATCACTGGCATTTCTTTATGTCATCAAATCTTTGATTACATCTCCAAGGCAAATATTTCAGAGAAAATATTCTCAAAATAAAATAAAGAGGCAACGTATCAGAGTATGGAACAGAGTTCAGAATGCCCAGTTCAGTGCCCACACGGAGCCCTGTTCATGTGTTATATGTTTGGATAGTATGGTGGAACTAAAGAAGGCAATAAACTTCACATACAGCATGGTTAGCAACTACTGTACAGGCTAATCGCCTACCTACTTTCAATCACTCTTCCAACATTAGTAACCCTAACTTTCATTCTGACATTCACTAATGTCATTACAATGCCATTGTTTTGCTCTCGAATGTGTTCTGTTGTTGATCTTGATTACTTTATTAGTTTTGCCAATTTGCTGATTACGTTTCTGTTTTGGATTGTTTTACTAAATGCCTGCACCTGCAAAAGTCTCTGCCTCTTACCTGATACTATAATACAAAATGAAAATTGATTAAATAAGTGAATATAACATCAGTACAATAAACTGCTACCCTTACCATGATCAAACAATTATGACAATATATGGAAGAAATAAAAAACTCTTAGCGCTGTTGTTTTGGTTTTTATCACAAAAAAGGAAAATGACAATAGAAGATTAAGAAAAAAAATATTGGCAATTCAAAGTTTGCTAACTAACTGAATTTTTAATGATAGTAGCACAAAATGTGACACCTAGGACATCTGAGGTGAAACACTGATAGACACACATTTTGATTGGACAAATAAGAAATAACACATTTGGCTATATTGTTTTTAAAATTTAAGTCCCTAAGTATTACTTTATTGTTAATATAATTGTTGTGCTGTATAGGATCAATATTATACTCACTACTGTGCTGTTATACTGAATTTAATCACATCTGTAATTATCTACAGCAAAAAATACAGCTGCGCTTGTGTAATATTGCTTAATTTGCAACTGGATCGATATCAATAATTTTCCAAACTGTAATAAAATGTCATTTTAACAGTACCCCCAACTATGGTTCATCTGGTTGCAACACACACAGAGACTACATATGCCATTTGTGGCAAACCACACAAAAAGAAAAATCATGGAAACATGACTGGTGCCAAGAAATATAAAGGAAAACACACACACACACACACACACTCTCTCTCTCTCTCTCTCTCTCTCTCTCTCTCATAGAATTTATTGTCATGTTCATGTTGTGCCTTTGTAAGACATCTTACACATACAACTCTTTTACCTTTTATTGTTTTCTAAAACATCGCACTTCTTCATCTCTTCCAGTCCTTTACTTAGCAGCTTACCTAAGAAGCTGCAAATCAACAATTCTTTAGGGGTTAGGTTTATGGAAACAAATTCAAACTGACCCAAAAATGAGCTTGTAGAGCAGAAAGGATATAAAGAGGGGGAAATAAGGAGAGGAGGTGCTGTCACTTTTCTTCATCCATCATTCCATATGTGCAGACTGCGACTGCATGCCAGATGTATTTAACTCGTTCTGTCTTGTTCTTCCTCTCAGTTGCTCACTCTCAGTTTTCTATCATGGTGCTCATGTAGTTGTTCCTTTTAACTTTATTTCTCTTTCAACTGCTAAATCTAAATTTCATAGCTTTCAATGTATTTCCAAATCATCTATTTCAATCAATGTATTTATCATAAAACAAATGATATGTTCAGGTGGAGATTTTTATAGAAAAGATTGAATTTCCAGTCCTTTGATCTGGTCACATGATTAAAGAAAGTGTGTTCTGCCCCCTTATGGTGAGTAGAGGAATGTGAATGCAGTCATCACCTGCTCCCCATACGAACCCTATTACTCAGGAAGACACACAACATAAACATACTAGATAGTCACAACTAAAAACAAAAATCTTTTAGAAATAATAAAAAAATCAAATCTATATAAAATCAAATCTTATTACAGTTAACTGGATGCGCATGTACTGAAAAGACTGTTGTGTCTGTGGTGTTAATGAATGTTGGGTCAGTGTAATGATCTCTTTCTCTCTCTCTCTCTCTCTCTCTCTCTCTCTCGCTCTCTGTGTCTGAGTAGGATGGAAAATGCATCAACTGGAACAGGATTTTCTTCTTGCACATGTAAGAGACACCCATCCCCTTTCTTGCATACTTTAAAGCTCCATTTTTTGGTTCTTATAAATGCATAATAAAGTTAGATTTAAACAGTTTAATTATAATATATTTACTTTTCATGGACTATTTTTATATATTCATTCTTCAGATTGGATTAATTAGAATTAAGCATTTGGGATATTACTCTTAAGCAAACCTTTCCATCTCTCTCTCTCTCTCTCTCTCTCTCTCTCCCTCTCTCTCTCTCTCTCTCTCTCTCTCTCTCTCGCATTCTCTCAACACCATGTCTTGAACAGTTCCAGATGTGAGCTGAAACAGAGCGGTGATGTCATCACATCCCCATGTCCACCCCTCCGCAGAATCCAGAAAGCAGACAGAAAAAAGTGGGGGATGAGAGAAAGGGGAAAGAAAGGTACGCACTAGACAGTAAAAGGAAGAAAGTGGAAGATTTGCCTTGGACAATGAAAGCGAGGGGGTGGTGATGTTCTTTTACTCCGAGTCAAGAGAGATTATGAAACATGCATCAAACTCTTCACACGCTGTGTGTGTAAGATCTGGACTGTTTAACATTTCAGTTCGAGTGAATAAGGTGGAGTCAAGAGAGAGATTACAAAACATATACTTTCACAAAGTCAGCTCTAATTGTCGACTCACTGAAAATGATTGAAACTGAAAATAGCAAACATATGCATGCTTCTCTCTCTCTTTCTCTCTCCCTCTGGACTACCAACAGCACCTGGATATCCCAACGGCCTGCAGTTCCTCTGGTCCAGATGTGTGTGTGTGTGTGTGTGTGTGTGTGTGTGTGTGTGTGTGTGTTTTAAATGGGTCAGCTGCTGACGACATTTATGCCAGCAAGCTGAGATGGGTTGGGGGTTCAAAGGGAGGGACGTTGTTTGGATTGTTGCTATGCAATACAGGAACAAATAAACCATGGAGAAAAAAGGTTATGCTATAGAGCCACACATACAAACACAAGTGCCTGAAAACTATTTGGGATTGTTTCTTAGCTCTGTTAAAATTGTTTGTTTCTTGGGTTTAGATTGATTTAGATATCAGAAGTGTAAGCATGCATGGGTGTGTGCGATTGTCGAAGTTTCACAATTTTGTCATTTTTAAGTATTAGTGACACATGATTAGATGGAGTTTCAAACCAAATAGTTTTCTCTCTTTTGCATTACAGTGGTTAGCCAAGCTACAGAGGTATTCATCACATTTCAAATAGTCACATGACCTCTATTTTCATGATAGTTTTCTTTGTTTTCATGTATACTTTATTTTTTCTCTTTTATAGGAAAAGGTGTTGTGATAGAATGTGCACATAAAATAGACAGACTGCTACGGCTATGATCCATTCACATCAGCTCCTTTTATTCCCTTTAAAATCAAGTCTGAGCAGTGCCATCGTAATGACATACCTTTATTTCATCCAGGCTTGGTTACTGGGATGTATTAGACACAAGAATCAACCATTCTTTACTCACTGGTCTGCACATTGTTTAAAATGCTGCTACTAGACCTCTGATTATTTATTGGCTTTTGGTTTGCTACTGGATTGATTTTAAGGTTGTTGTTTTTTTCTTTTTTGGTTTCATGAACGTTGATGGTTCAATGCCTTTCTATTTTTCAGAGCTTTTTTACAGTACATCTCCACACCCTCTATGACATTTAGGTCCATTTAGATTCAAGTATAAAGGAGATTTCGCCATTGTGGCACTAGCTCCAAAACTGTGGAACAGTCTCCTGTTTAACCCGACACATTAGGGATGAGCTAATATTGATGCCCTTTAAGTTTCTTTAACTAAAAATATTTTTTCCTCATTAATATTTTTTCTTTACTTCCACTACATGTGTTCTTATGATGTATTGTGTGTTTTATTTCCCTCTTAATGTTGTACATTAAATGCACTTATGAATAATGATGACTTTGGCTCTGAATTTTTGAACTTGGGTTACTATCTGCATGGAGTTGTCCATGCTGTCCCCATTGTTTCATTGTCTAGGATAAATTGGTACAAAGGCATGAATAAGTTTGGAAATGGTGCATGATGAGATTTCTAAGATTAAAATTTTTTGTTGGCACAAAAGTTCAAAATCTATGGTTTAGTAAATAACAGGCTGTTAATTTCTGACTATAAAAATAAGAAGTGACCACAAAAACATCTTACCACAATAGCAATATGCTGCTATTAGCCAACAAATTGTGTTTTCACCAGCACAAAAACTGAGCCAATTATATTCCACCAGAAAATAAGTTTTAAACAAACAGTATTTAAAAAGGTACAGTAATGTCAGAATGTCTTTTGAACTGAAAACCTTTCCCACTACGCACTCGTTGACTCCTCTGAGGTTTTCCAACATGCTGGTTCAGCTGAATTCTCAGACAGACGTCAGATTGTATTTTTAGAAGAGGCAGATGAAAGGAAAACATTGAAAGAAGGAAGTAGAAAATAATTCTACACTGGGAGTAAGTTATACCCCAGCCAATATTAGTAAAGCATAAATGCCTGTTAAATGCTGTATAAAAACATATTCTCAGTTTCTTTGTTTCATACACTAAAGATGTCATAGTTTATATGCTGTCATACTTTATTTGGTCAGAGGAAAAAAGTACATGCTCCTTCAATCCTCTGTTTCTATTTAACAGGCTCTAAGAACTATGTAGTCCTTACCTACTGTACATCTGTAAAATAAACATATAATGGCCAGTGACAAAAAGATACACAACTAATTTAATATGCATTTTTTTGTGCAGAAAACTAAATGATAATTTCCTCTCTAAACAATATAAGCAACTTTTACACAGTACAGTATACAGTATATAAAGTCTTTTTTTTTAAAGAAGCAGTAAGTATTCAAAACAAATAAAGAAGGTTTTGTTCATGGGGTTGTTGATTTACAAGGGCAATAAAAAGCACACATGCTAAAATATTATATCAAATTTGTTTTGGTTGTATCAGTGTGAACGGTGTGTGATTTTGCAAAATGCTATAACTCCTTGTCTTTGTAAATCTTGTCACAATAGATAAAACAATATATAGTTACATTTGTGGCCATGTAAATATACAATTTAATATTAATAATATGTTAGTTTTGATTTATATAAATATAGCAAACTCACACTTAGATTGTATTTTGTAGTAAGATGTACCAGCAGCAGTTGAGGTTGGGGTTTGGTGTTGACAAAATCTTGTTTGTTTATTATAAAGATTCCTGAAGATCCTGAAAGTCATTAAAGTTATATATTTTTATTTTTTTGGGTCCACACTTCTGCAAAAGTCCATTAAATGCTTTTAGTTAATTCTTAGCCCTTTTTTCCCCAGTCAGTTGTTTTGCGTCACTGATGACAGAAAGAAGTGATTGGTTCTTTAGGAATCTGTTGCATTTTGCAATGAAATGTGGTCATTTACTGTCACATGAGTTCTAAGCTTCTAAATAGAGGCTATGTAGCAGTTTTTAAATAAAATGTTTTATTAAAAACATGTAATTACGTGTACATCAGAGGCAAATTATTTACTGAAATGAAAGTTTGAACATGCACACGCACATAAGCATGCGCACATATGCAAATACATACACAATAGTTTGAGTAAATGATCAAGTAGTAAATGTTCTTGATTTAATTAATTTTCAGCTCTTTTTTGACATCTTGAGCTATTTTAAGATGGTTGTTTTTATTGTTCAGATGAAATAAGGTTCTGATGTCCACAGGTAAGACACTCCAGGTTATTATTTAGAGACAGCTACACTGAGCAACAACTCACACTGACAGAATGAATGCTTTATATAAAGCCTTAATATTAGAAGTGTACATTATGCAAATTTGATTCCCGAGTGATGCTACAGCCATCCATAGTCAAGATTTTACAGAGAGCAGATTGGTCATGTCCCTGGGAGAGCAGTGGCATGGTCACACACCCACATCAATCATAGCAGCCCTACTAAATCATTGTAAACTATGACCTCATGCCACTATACGTGAGGTATGTGAGCAGCTGTTCAAAAAGATGCAGCAGATGGCTTCCTGTGCATCAGATGAAGAATATGTTAGCTGCCCTGGGTGTCTTGTTTTATGTCTGCATATGTTAAACAAAATAAAAAACATACTGTACATATCCTAATTTCTGTTGAACATAATGTTAAAATATTGAGTTACTGAGTATGTCACATAATATGATAATTAGTCCAATTGCTACCATATTTGGACTAAAATGTGTCAGCAAAATTATATCCATCCGATGTAGTGGGGTAAAAAAAAAAAAAAAAAAAAAAAAACAAGCCAATAGTATATCATATTTATCAGTTTATTATTATTATTATTATTATTATTGTTATTATTATTATTATTTAATTTATTTATTTTTTAAACATTATTATTATTGTACTGTTATTGTTATGAAAGCTTGTAAGCTAATAAAATAGCTAGCTCGCAATACATTGGCTAAATTTGGCTGCTCCTTCTACTGACATCTGTAAAAAAAAAATATATTATATCATTAAGTTACTAAGTTTTATATATTATTTTATATATTATATTATATATTATATTATTAAGTTATTAAGTTATTCCATGTCAAACCATATCATCATAACTGCACAGTCTGTCATTTGTTAAGCAGATCACATACATGTAAATTCGCCCATGATGTAATGAACTTTTTGTATGCAAACATTTTAAATGGCACATACATGTAGCAGCAGAATAAAGATTTGAAATCGCTACTACTGTAGTTATGGAACTGCATACTTCTTTGAGTTTTATGTGGTAATGTTGGAATAGTGCCTCTATCAGCAACATGTGGAACAAATGTCAGATTACAAATTTTGGACACACAAATTCTATGCATGTAGGCTGGAAATGGCCCAGGTGCTGGCTTGCATAGAGTATATAACAGACTTTATTCATTACATAAACCACAGCATGGTTGAATTTTCGTGATCGGTCAGAAGGTGTGCATTATTCTTGTATAAATGCACGGTTTGTCAGTTTGTGTTATTCCTCTCAAATTAAATAAAAGCCAAACATATCCTTATGAGTTTTTTTCTGTTTTTTTAATGTGAGAACAGACAACAAATCTTCAGCAGGTGTTAAATTCTGATATCATGAATTTGTTTAAAAGTGATTTGTATAATATATATTTTCTCTTTCTTAGCTTTGAATGTGCCAAATGATGTAGCAACAACACAGGCTCTGAATGAGGATGTTCCTTGTGCTCCTGGTAATTCAAAAGTGCATTAATTTAGTTAACAACTGTTAGTTCAAAGGTTAAATCAAAACATATTACTACTGTCAGATAGCACTTGCACTATTGTCCCAGCCCTGATTAGCCATGTAAAGGAGATAATGATGTAATTTTAGTGTGTATTGCTTCATTTACAGTACATACTGTATTCACACTCAGTATTGCTTCCTGGAGCAATATTCTGTGAAAGAAAGATAATTAGTTACAGCCTGTGTTAAACCAACTGTCATTCATACATACAGCTATTTTAAGAGATCACACACAAAAAAGAAGCTATAAAATTAAAGGCAAAAGCAAAGTAGTGGCAGCTAATGAATAAATTAGAGACTGAGAAAGAGTAAAAGTTTGAAAGACATAGTGAAGGAATGACACAAAACGCCAATGGTAGCAGGTCCACGTGTACATAAAGGAAGAGTCTGGGGAGAGGAAATCTTGCTTCTTTAGAGAAAAGTTTAAAAAGAAGGAGGTGGGGTGTTCAGTATCCTCATTTTCCATTCATCCCACCCACCCCCCCGAATCCCTTAGAGCGGGAGCATTTACCAGAAGAATGCTGTCAAGAGTCTAGACCGTTTGGTATGTTGAAGGTGGTTTTCCTGTCTCTGAGTAAAGAGATGGTACTGCTACTGTTGTTGGATCTAGACCCAAACATTATGTTTTTACAATTGAAGTACGGAATTGAAATCAATCTATCAAAGCAGAATGCGGAGAGTGGGCATGAGTTTTGGAACTTTGCCTCACAATCGTCCAACCATCCAGAATTCTGAAAGAGTCTTTATCACTCCCAATTCATGAGTCTTATGTTCCAAAAATCTAACGTACATCTGAGCACCATACTGTATGTAATCAGTAAACAGAAGGTCCATTGTGTCCTGGCACATGGAAATTTGGCTACCAACATACTCGGGCATTAGCTGTTATATAGTTAATATGTAATAATGAAACAAAAGAGAAATTTACAACACAATCTGTATGTGGACTTTTGAAAAATTGCCTGTCAACAGTATATGACATGGTCACATTAATTTTTCATTTTCAACTTATTTTTCCTTCTTTACAGAGCTATATGAGTTGGTGAAACAAATTACAGTACCCTGTCTACCCATAACAAAGAGTTCCATTTCTCATACAGTCCAAAGCTTAGTCAAATAGGTGTTTCTAAAATGCCTGTCAGTGTGAGTAAGTGCATGAGCGTGTGCTTGGGCCCTGGAATGGACTGGCACCCCCTGAGTCCCCTGAGATAGAGTGAAAGTACGTGTGGACAGTGGGTAGGGTCACTGTCTCACAGCTTCACAGTTCCTAACTTCAAACCTGCATAATGCATACAGAGTTTTGCATGTTTGATTTGTGTCTGTATGAATTTATTTCCTGTCAGCAGTTGACTGCTAAGTTCAGCTTTTCACATTGCCCACATTTGACTAAACTGGACACGTTGATTAACATGAGCATGTACTGGTGTGATGAGTTCCTAACATGGCACTCTATCATATGATTATTCAGAATTTTTGCAGAGTATGGGTGGGATTGATAAAGTGTGTGTGTCAGAGGGCTGGGCTGAGCAGACATAAATTATATCTGCCAGGCAACAGAAGTCGATGTAGTTGCATAATACACTTTATTTTTAGCAGGAAGGCAAACAAATCCAAAACATAAGGCAAAGTCAAAAGGCTGTGATGTAACTTTGGAGTTGGGGTTTGTCTTTGATTCTAGCGACCATGGACGTGGTCAATATATTTACTTATTTCAAACATTTATTTATCTATTTTATAGTTTGTGCCTATTTTACTCACCTCAATTTTCTTACAGTGTCTACAGCTTTGGGACCAGAGTGAATGGCTTGGGTAAGGTAGAAAACTTCATAAAGATCTTTCAGTCTGCTTAAGGGCCATTGGTTCCACAAGACTGTTCTTTGTGCTGCTCACACTATCCACTGCCTATCCATCTGAGGCTGGTGGAACCACAATTAACATTGGAGTATGATTATTAATGACAGCTGGGAGACAATATTTTTAGGAACATGTAGTACTTTGACTTGCTCTGTCAATATGCTGCTCAATATCTTTGCTGTGACTCAGAAAAAATTTGTACAATAAATGTTCTTCTGTCTGGAGTCAATAAGCACTATTACACAACTGAAGCTCTCTTTATTACTGCTTTAAATGTATATTATGTTATTTTTCAACTTGATCTTTCACTTAATAAAATTTATATATATTCCTTTCTTTTCTACACTGTAAAAAAAAACAATTTTTTTACAGTTTTTGCCAATAAATTTTACAGTGTTTCCTCTGTTTTTTTAAATGACAGTAATTATGATTAAAAC
>JAQMYG010000011.1:17060249-17075989 GCA_030014215.1 Clariallabes teugelsi
TAATTCCATATGTGTTATTTTATAGTTTTGAAATCCCCAGTATTGCTGTAGAATGTAGAAAATAAATCACTAAACAACAAAAAAAGAAATTTGCAAGTGACCCCAAACTTTTGAACGGTAGTGTATATGCAAAGCACTGTGTGTTTTTTTGTAAAGATTTTATATTAGTATTAGAGTAGCGGAAGTATATAATACTACTCTATTCTTTATATTTAACTACATTGTTTTATTTTTTGTTTTAATCTTTAATGCCTAGATTAATTGTTTTTTTTAATCAGGCACATTCTTTTCTTCTTTTTTTCCATCACAGGCAAACCTCATTCTACTCGTTTGTCTATTAAGCACCAGGACATACAATCATGTATTTCCGGTGTATTTTAATTGGTACAGTTAACACAATATAAAGTATTCAGTTCTCTGACATCCAAGCTTAACAAACAGAACACAAATGACAACAAAAAGTACAAAACACAATTTGGAGACATGATGAGGAAAAAAAACACTTGCTTAGCTCAGCAGAGGAAGTACAATTCGGGAACATTTTATTATTAGTCCAAAGCTTAAAAATATATTTGTTTTCCTTATTATTATTTCCATAATTCATTTTTATAGATTTATATTTATTGATTTGGCATTGAGCCAGAGTGACACGCTTTACAGCACAGCCAGGTTTGTGTGTGTGTGTGTGTGTGTGTGTGTGTGTGTGTGTGTGTGTGTGTGTTTGCAGGGAAGCTGAATGTTTCAGAACAGTAAGATGTTTTCAGGCAGCATTAACAGTTTCTGGCTTCATATTTACAGCTTGTTTCATCATTATTGTAGGTCAGTTGAGACGAGATATTTATCTTGTGGTGACAATGCAAAACAATAAAAACCTCTTCAATGGTGCAAGAACTTTTTTTAAAAACAGGAAATCTGGCTTCTGTTTTATAAAGGGATAAAAAAACATCATTCACAAATAACTTTAATGAGCAGAAAATAAAATTAGCTATAATAATAATATGAAGGAGAAAAAAAGAAGAAATCTCTCTATGAGAAGGTAAGAAAGTAAAAAAAAAAAGAAAAAAAGTATTATGTGCCAGCGTGAGTAGTCAAAGGAAATTCCTGAAAGAAAACAATATTAACTTGATTCATCTTGCTGTCTACAAAACCAAAATAACATAAAAAAAAAAAAAAGTACAAATGCCTTTTCTCTTCTAAACCACATATCAAACAGATTAATCACATATACCACAGAATAAAGCCATGGTGTGTTTCATCCATAATAATACAGGCCTAGCAGTCTCTGCTGAAGAGTTGACATGGTAAAAACTGTCTTTTTATTTTTGCAGAAGAACTGTGTTTCTTGCTGGAGCTGTGCATACAATTGCTTTTCCACTGACACATTGCTGTCGCTTGTCACAAGTTCACATGGTTTCCTTCCACCAAATGACATGCAGAGGTGCTACCATGTTAACACAGGTAATAACTAAAGTAACTGTATAGGCTACAGTTTATCATCATACAAACTGAATGCCTTGCCTCCCCTTGACAGACATGAATTGACACACTAACACCATATACATAAATAAATATTTTAACTTAATTAAGATCATTCAGGTTCTGGAATCTCATTTAAGATGAGCAGTACGAGATCTAATTTTACATATAAAAACCCCCCAGTATTATATTCGGTAAATGCTTCTGTTTAAAACAGTGTTTTTTTTGTAATCTATTGCTGCAATTACATAAAAAAATCTGCAGTGGTGAGAAAAACACCAGCATTTGGATTAGTAACATACTGCATTGTGAGCATGTCATAAATGGTAGGGAAACGCCAGACCTAATTGAAATGTGCTCATTGGATATAAAACCAAGAGATCAATTTTAAAAAATAGAAGAAAAAAAAATCTATTGAGGAGCCAATCATCACTTTCAGGAAAAGAGCCTCCTGTGATCCAATAAAATACACCCTCTGCATGAAGCTGCACTTACCAAATCTTTAATAAAGACACATTTAGCCACTGTCTGCCTCATTCCAGTTAGGCTCACTGTATAAATATGATCTTAAGAGTTTCATTAATAACCACACCCTGCATCCTTTATGCTGAAGATTGCCTCATGATCAGTTTCCCTATATAACCCAGGTCAGATTTTAATACTTGGGGATTCTGTACATGCCTGGTTAGGGGAGACCATACACAGAAATCCCACATAGACAATAACCTTAGCTTATCATTAACCTTAGCTTAAATTAATTTTGATGTTAAATTTTATCCCAGCTAATTTGGACATATTGCTTATTTAGCCAATAAAGTTTAGACTCTAGACCCAAGATGGCTGTTATGACTTTCTGTCCGTTTCTATTTCACAATCAGAATAATTTTATGAAGCATTATATAAAATCATACAAAAAAAATGGAGATGAGGTTATAAGTTAAGCATGACATTTCCTTGATGCTAAACTGCATGACAACAGGTTGCATTTCTTCTACAGTAGCCTTATAGCACAAGTGCAAAAGAAAAGTAGAACTCGGACAGGAACATGGCTGATGGCTGGTTGGTGTTTGGTAAAGGAGGGACATAGTATATACTGTACTTAAATCTTACTTGAACTATTCCTTTTTTTAAAAAATAGGGTGTTGTCAATTTCACAACCACATGTGTGAATGAAAGCTGAATATCTTGTCAAATATAGTCTACCTTGCTAATTAAACAATGGACATAATGCATAAAATGTACAATGTTAATTTAAATGTTCATTTCAGAAGAAAAAACGAGGTGAGTTCTTTGCGAATTCTTAAAAAGGTTTACTAGTGAACGAAACCAGTACTGGCTCTAGTAACTGCGCTGTGTCAGTGGAAAAGCATAGTCTAGCTCTGATCTGAGGTCAGCTAGCTGCCTGCCCATAAAATCATTTTCATTCTGATCAAAAGACAAAAACTATTTGTAAGTCAACAGCACATAAGCAACCACATAACATATAATGGCTGACCTTTGTAGACAGGTATAGTAAATCCACAGGATGATATTGCAAAATAACCTGTTAACAAAATGTGCTTTTTAAAATGTAACTTCACAGTGTCTGCTTATACTGTAGCTACTAGGGGTTGCAAGGGTTAAAATCGTCACTAGTTGAGCAGTATTTCAAGACCTTACTATTTTATGCTAGTTTATTAGTGCAGGTAAATGCTGATAAATGACAGCAGAAGAGTGCCAAATCCACACTTGAATGAACTGCTATACACAGGCTGCAAATAATATTTCTACTACTTTTTTTTAGGATACACTCGTAATGACAAAAATAAATACATCAGCTCAATAAATGTGCAAAAAAGAACTGTCATATTATATTATTTAAGAATGTGCAATTTCTTACAGTGCACGTGTAAATTGTTGTTATTGGAACTGACAGGAAGCTTGTGTCCTTTAACAGAGCCCTCATTCTAGCTCAATGCTCAGCCTTCCATGGAAGGAGGATTTTATATCTACAATACAGTAGCATCAGTAAGGTTTTTCAAGGTTGGGAATGACTGTGATGTTCAACTAAGGCATCAATAGCATCTAAAAAAGTGTGTCTCTGTAGATTGGCACTGATTTCACGCTCTCATATGGCCCTGTACATGATGGAATTCACAATGGTAAAGAGCGAAGGTTTTATTGAATCTTCATTTAACTTTAAAGGACAACAAAAATACCTGTGTGTATGTGATTTAAATATCTTTATAATTTTAACCATAAAGCGATACGAAAGCAATAATGTTCCACTAAAGCAGTCTTAGACAACAGGCAACTTGACTGTAGAATGGGCTTTTTCTTTTCAGAATTACAATAAACACTTACTAGGTTTCCTCCCCTTCCTTTATTATAACTGCCCGGTCTTGTCAACATTCACTATGGTGATTTGTGAATGTACGAATTGACTAGCCTATGCAACCCCTAATAACTACATACTGGCTAATGAAGCAACAATATTCAGTGCTTGTTACAAAAAAGACGAACCAAATAATTCTGTTGGTGCAATACATTGGTGCAAATAAGCCAGTATGAGTTTTCCCTAGAGGGCCTGATTGTAAAAACACAAAAACTCAAAATGCATATAAAATAGGCCTATTTGTCCAATCCTGCAGACATACACCCTCTTGTTAACTGTGTGAAATCTGTTTAAAAAAAAAAAAAAAGCTGAATGTTGAACAAAACTAAATTGAAAGGCATGAAAAAATGAGAATGACTGGACAAGACTATTATTATCAAAGCTAATGTTTTATCTGTGCCCATGTGTACTGTAATATATACTGTCTATCTCGGTCTCTCTATCTCTGTCTTAATGGACAAGGTTGTGTTGAACAGAATTACAACTGCAGTTGCTAGTAAGCTGCATAGCAAAAAAGCAATATTTTTACATGTAGCCTCATTAACGGTGAGATTTTTTTTTTTATGTCTGATTGGTAGCATGGGCATGGTTCGGTTACTGTCTGCAGTAAAGGCTCCTGTGCATCTCTTTCTTCCAACTTAATTTGTCCATCATCATCATCATTGTCGTCATCGTCGTCGTCATCATCGTCACTGATTCACACTTTCCATTTTGGTAAAGAGTGGTGTTTATGCATCCTCTATATGCAGTCACTTGCCCCGTCCCCTCTTCTCTCGGTTAGGAATCTGCGGTTATAAACAGAGACGTTGTTAGGAAGAAGAGACACACAAACAGACAACCATTAGAATGAAATTCACACCACCTCAAGTTACTAGTCCTGTAGTCTTTTGACTTGCTCGGTTCCGCAGTTGAAGACTATTATCCAAATTATTTATCTATTTCATTCATTAATCTTCAGTATTCAGAATGATTGTGGATCCCGAGTCTATCCCAGGACCTTGGGAGCAAGGTGAAGGAATTCACCCTGGATGGGAAACCCATTATGGGAAGAATATGCAAATCTCCATGCAAACAATAAAAATCCAGTTCCATCCTGCTGACCCATACTCTATGCTAAAACTGCAGTACAGTATGTCAGCCTTGTAAGTTGTCTTTTTAAGGAAAAGGAGTTGGGCTGAGCAGCAGTGTACTGGCTCGAGCTGACATTCAGTCTGGAAAAATGTAAACAGAAGCCTGAATCATGACAGAGCAATACTGTACTACTAGTCAGGTTCCCTAAAGTGCTTATGAGTGACTATAATATGTCTAGAATGTATAAACTGTAACGTTATGCATTTGGGATCATTTCTGAGTTATTTTGCTCATGCATGCAAGATGTGTCTGCTATTCTTCATGTGCAGTAATTTCATAAGAAATAAATTACAGAGAGATAAGAATCACACCTCAGCCACTAATAATGTTTCATGTTTCATTTGGACCAGGCAGAGATAGTTAAAGATAAGCAGGGCCATCTCAAGTGCTTTTTTGTCATGCCAGTTCTGAAAAAATGTGGCTCTTGTCTGGTCAGTTTAGACTCAAAAGCAGTTAATTGGCAAGTGTGTGGTGTTTAAGGCTTTTGTGGCTTTGTAATTCTTTTATTTTATTTTATATATATATACAATTACAGCATCATCACTGAGCAATCTAGATGCCCATAGTTAGTAAAAAAAAAAAAAAAAAAAAAGCAACTCACTTTATCATGTCATGCAGCAACAGGGTTAGGGTTATTAAAAATGATTTATGCCTATGATACATGGCAAGTTGATCTTTTTTTAACTACTCTGCATGCCTTAAATTGCCCCATGAGGATAAAGTTTTTTTTAATTGCATTGAATTGAATTGAAAGTTTATAAATCAACATCTTTGATTTATAAACTTAAAGGGGATGTTATTTCCACTCACCGGCCACTTAATTAGGTAAACCTTTCTAGTACTGGGTGCAGAACTGACTGAATTATTTTCAGCATAGATTCATAATGGTGCTGGAAACATCCCTTAAAGATTTTGGTCCATATTGACATGATAGAATCAGACAGTTGTTCCAGATTTCTTAGCTGCACATCCATGATGCGAATCTTCCATTCCACCACATGCCAAAGGTGCTCTATTGGATTGAGATCTGGTGACTGCGGAGGCCATTTGAGTACAGAAAACTCATTGTCAGTTCAAGAAACCAGTTTGAGATGATTTTCTGTTCAAAAAAACAGTTTGTGATGGTGTTATCCTGTGGTCATAAAGGGATTGACATGGTCAGCAACAATACTCAGGTACGCTGCGGCATTTAAACCAAGCTCAATTGGTGCTAAAAGTGGCCAAAGTTTGCCAAGAAAATATCCCCACCCGATTACACCACCACCAGTCTAACCACTGATACAGAGCAGTATGAATCCATGCATTCTGGTTTCTACATTTTCTACATTCCTACATTGTTTTTTACCCCAAATTCTGACCCTACCATCCAAATGTTGCAGCAGGACTTGAGACTGATCATACAAGGCAAAATTTTTTAAATCTTCTGTTGTCCAATTTTGGTGAGTCCATGCAAATTGTAGAGCTGACAAGAGTGGCACCTGCTCTGATCTTCTGCTGCTGTAGCCCATCTGCCTCAAGGTCCAACATGTTGCGCATCCAGAGATTCTCTATGGTATATCTCGCTTGTAAACAAGATGCTATTTGAGTTACTGTTGCCTTTCTATCAGCTCAAACCAATCTGGCCATTTAGGTTGTGTGTGAAAATAACAGTTGATCAGCAGGAAATACTCAGACCAGCCTGTCTGGCACCAACAACCATGCCACGTCCAAAGTCACTTAAAATCACCTTTCATCACCATTCTCACACTTGGTCTGAACTTCTCGATCAGGTATACATGCCCAAATTCACTGAGTTGCTGCCATGTGATTTGCTGATTAAAGCCTTTGAACAGATGTCCCTAATGAAGTGGCCTATGAGTATACATACATACATATACTATAAAACTAAATATAAGATTAATTCTGAGTAAATATTTCACTATTAAAAGCAGAAAGTTGTTCATGTTTCTCATTTTCAGTTGTGCATCAAATTATTGCCAGTATATCATCGGCATTAAAATACCTTCAATCTAATCCACTCCACTCCACACACACATTCTCACCCTCTGGAATGGGTTGTATGCCCTGTTCACAACCCCTAATGCCATACATAAAGGCCTGTAAAGAAACACACAGTGGACAAGCTGTAGACCCTCAGCAGATGTTTCCCCATCCCACTTCAAAAACAAATCAGCAACTAGCTAGGCATTCAAGCAGAGGACAATACAATCCAACCATATTTGGTGCTGTGAACTAGTATTTAGTATAATAATCAGTATGTGTGTGCTCTCTCTTCCTTTCTCTCTCGCTTATTCTCAAAGATGCATTTACGGGATATTATTTAAGGGAGTCGCTATCTATGTGCAGTATGATGATGATTGTTTTTCTTACCCAAGCTGTCAGAAGTGACTCAAATTGAAGCAGTGAGAAGCAACAAAGACAGAGGCTCCCAAACGCAAATGCTTATTTCACTGAGAGTACACTGGACATTATTGGATTTAAAAAATGTCCTGTCGTGTTGGCATGGCAGGGGTGCTTGTTGGCATGGTGGCGCGCCATGCCTGTCTATTGTCAGGGAAACTCTGCTGTTTAAGGTTCTACTATTAGAAAGAGACAAAATGGTGTCACTGGGAGATCTGCGAGGTGAAAAGCAAACCAAGAGGCTTGTCTCACATTATACCTAAAAAAAACATGTTAATCACCAATACGATTTTTTTGGGGAAAATGTTCTGTAGACCGATGAGTGGAAAGTGCAATTTTTTGGAAGACGTTTAATTTGTTCCAGATATTTGCTTCTCTATCCTGTTCCAGCTGACTTAACGCTAACAAAATACATCACAACAACATGGCAAACTCGCCAAAATTAACAATGAATTGTGATGAATCTTGAAAGAATGTTCTTTCATCAAATGATCAAGAACGAAGATCAAGCACAACTGGATTTTGCAGCAAGACAATAATTGGAAACATGCAAACAAACAAAAAAACAAGTCCCATTCTGAATAGCTCAACAGAAACAAAATGAGGGTTTTGGAAAGGCCAGTCAAAGTCCTGACTTGAACCCCAATACAGGAACAAAAGCAGCCAATTCATGTTTACAGTAAATGCCCTTAGACCGTGGCAGTTAGGTCTTAGGTGTTGCTGCTAAAGAACGCAGGAGGAGGGCAACTACTATTTATGGTGTTGTAGGAGCATGGTACTTGATTCTCTTTTTCAATCAACTCTTTAAGCCTCAGTTACGTTTCATATTTTACAAATTTGCTTCCTTTTATTTTAACTCTGATTATATGATACACCAAATGACAGTATGACCTCATGGCTAGAGAACCTAGAGTACTACTCAGGTGAAGGTACCTTTGGCATTAGAGTCGAGGAAGACCTCAACGTAGGATGTCGGAACGTAACCCTCTTCTTCCTCGTTCCTCCGCACACGCGTCCATCCGTCACCTTTATCCTCCTCGATCACAAAGAGCACCTCTCCTTCAGCTAACGCCAGCGTGCCCTCGTTATTTCCTAAAGAGAGAAGAAAGACAAGGGGGAATACAGAGAAAAAAGAGAAGAGAAAATGAGACAAGGATGGAGGCAGAGACAGGCAAGGATGCAGGTAGGGAAAGAAGAGAGAGTGAGAGACAGTGAGTGGGAAAGTCGGACAGAAAAAAGTAAAAAGACAAGAACGACACAAAATGAGTATTTCCAATGTGTGTGTTTTAGTAGTGTTTAGTTTAGCTGAGAGATTTTGTTGGTAATGCTTTATGCAAAATAGCCACAATTCACAAGTCACAGGCATAAACATTACAATACAAATCTTTTTGAAATGGCACAAAACAAATGGAAATGATCTGAAGGGCTAAACTAAGACAAGATATCAGATAATAAAAGTTTTCTACTGTGTGTGTGTTTGTGTGCATGCATTTTAGTTACCTTCAAACGGGTAGAGTGCTTTGCAGGTTCCGATGGTAGGCAGAACCTCTTCCTCAGCATCATCAAACTCGTCAAACTCGGGATCAGTCTGAGCCTTCGTCGGGACCTCAGAGCTCTGTTCCTCAGTGTAGCTACCATCTGGGCTGCTCCATCACATACACACACACACACACACACACACACACAGACACAGACACACACAGACACACAAAGAGTAACTATAGCGGCAGCACTACTTACTCATTTATTTGCTGGTCACTGAGCACATCGTTGGCACTGAAATCTAACTGAAAGCTAAATAATAGTAAAGCTAAAGCTTAAATACTAACAACCAGCAAATCAGTAATGTAATGGAATTGGTTATGTGCAGTCCTGAAAATATAAAAGTATACTCTGTCTGTCACTTTGAACATTTTTACATTTAAGCAGAGGTGGGTAGTAATGAGTTACATTTACTCCGTTACATTTACTTGAGGAACTTTTTGAAAGAAATGTACGTCTATGAATAGTTTCACTACACCATACTTTTTACTTTAACTTGAGTAGATTTGTGTAGAAGAAATGCTACTATTACTCCGCTACATTCAGCTACATTCGACTCGTTACATTTCTAACCATTTATTCTACACATGCAGCAGGTAGATCTACCACATGACAAATCATGTTTCACCAATCAGACGCAGCATCAATGATCACATGACTCCGTTTGATCAATCAGGTCTTCAGCCGGTGTTCTAGAAAGTCATTCACTAACTGTGAATCCGTCTTTCTCTAATTTTGCGGAATTCCCATAAATCTATGCTGCTACTAGTGGGATCTTGCGGTTAGTCTGATACAATCTTGTGGTGAATATAGAATGCTTTTTTCATGTTTGTGGGACTATATGTTCACTTTAATTGTACATATAATGTTACTTTAGCAGTCTATGAATATATGAGTATATTTCAGTACAGAATCAGAATTTTTATCCCTGGCATCATATACAAAGCATGTTTTGCTTGCAAAAGAATACTGCGGTGTCTTCTCTATCTGCCAAAACAGACACACACTTAAGCATATATATATATATTTTGGCTACTCTACCCACCTCTGCATGTAAATTATGAAGATAACATCAGAGCTGCAGAAACTAAAATACAGCTGATTTAAAATTGAACGTCAAACTCCAACCCACAGTTAAAATGCACAAGACAGAAAATTCACTTTTCATGTAAATGTTTTGTGGCTGGTATTAGATGTGTGTGCGTATGTATGTGTGTATACCTTTCACGGTCCTGAGCACAGTTGTTGTTGGCCGTTGTTGTACTGTTTTGAGTTTCATACACAACACTTTGTCTCTGAGTCGATTCACTTCTCACCGGCATTCTGCCCTCCACTTCAGCTAGCCAGCCCTACACACACAGAGCACATATGTAGTTTTGTTTAAACTTGATACATGAGAATACTGTATGCAGTATATGCAATACAAACCTCAAACTTCTGTAGCTCGGCCTGTAGTTTATCCACGTGATGGCCGATCTCTGCGAGTCGTGGATCCACGCTGCTCGGATCCCCCATCTGGGGATTCTTCACATACACGTCCTTCATTTTAGTCAATGCATCCCTGAAGGGAAAGAACACACACACACACACACACACACCATCATATTGAGTGTGCATATAGATTTATAATGCTGGCTGTAGTTCTATTTGTTGCTGTATCAAAGCAGTTGATACGTATATATAAAAATGTGTATTATTCATATCTGTGACCAAGGGCCAGTCTTGCGTCTCTGAGCTTATTTATGCAGAAGAGAGCAGTGCTTTCCTCTGAGTAGTAGAACTTATTATTGGGTGAAAATTGGTGGGGATAAAAGAATAGGTGGGAAAATCCCCACAAAAATGTATTTAAGGTAAAACGTTTATATCTGAACAATAAAAATTAATTAATCAAAAATAAATAGTTGGGAATAAATACTTTTGGTAAAAATATTACAGTACCTATATTTATACATATAATACATGAAATAGATACAATTGCTTATTACTGCTATCTACGGAATATACTGTATGTACCCTTGTGAACAGAAGATTATAAACACTCATCATAAACAATATTCACAGTCAGGCGGCAAAATGATTGTACAACATACTTTTCCGAATTTTCAACACCAATTAATTAAACTGAATACATGAGTGTAGATATGTGTTTGAAACTGTATACCGTATATACATTTGTGCTGAATTCAGAAAACACATAATAAATCAAACCTTGTGCTCCAAATTCTTGGAGTTTTCTTCATTTAAGATGTTTAGTATGTTGTACAATAATTCAGCCCCAGAAAAAAAGCCTCAAGACTCTCAAATGAAATTAGGAATTAAGGAGATTTATAATTGGATTAAGATCTGTCCAACACTCCAACAATCCTGTAAGGGCTGTGCTGAACCATCGACTTCATGGAAGAAATGTCTTTAGAAAAAAATCCTGAATGGAGATCACTTAAACTGCAAAAGAGTGGTTCTGGAAGCTCGAGAAATCATTTTCACATATGAATTTGCCACCATACCGTGCACTGTAGTCAAAGAAAAATTGGAATGTGCAACTTTTTTTGGCCAGGGATTGTATATATTATACTATATACAGTTTATTACGCAATATATTTTAGCTAGGGCTGTCAGGGTTAATGTGTTGCAATTAGTTAAACATTGCTTATCATGTTCAAATAATTTAACATGAATAAATTTAAATTACTCAAACTTCCTCAGTGTGATGCAGGGTGCATCTGATTGGAGAATTTTTAAGAACAGGAAGTCAGACAAAGAAAAAACTGTTCTGAGAGCAGTTCTAGAATTAGGACATATACTAAACCAGGGTACAGTTCTGCAGTTCTAAATTTTGATCAGAATTGTTTCCATTAGCGCTTATCTGACTTGTGGTTCTAGAATTCTTTGCATGCTTATCATACATGCTACCATCATGACCTACAATCATCAGGAAGTGTTTGGTTACAACCGCACACAATGAAGACTTCTGTATTCATTCATTTGCATTAATGGGTGAAAATGGAACAGGAAGAAACCAGTGTGTGCATTAATGTATAATTATATGTATAATGTAATTAAAGTATGAATTTAATCAAAATGCATTTTTAATCATACAGTATGTCCTGAAATATACAGTACTGAAACTCGCGCATATCGGACGAGTATTTGCGTTTGTCGAAGGGGCACAGCTCCAGACACACATGGTCCCAGTAGCGAAAAGGATGATGTGTTGTGCATTTGTTGTAGAAAGTTTTTCTCTCGATGACGGAAAAAAGGTATTAATAGTTATTCCGCTCATACGGAAGCGGTCATGAACGTGGACTGAGTATAATAAAGGTAGTAGAACAATTCCTGCCCGTACCCATCCCATCCCCCAATCTTATACCCCCTGATGTCTAATTGTGGGGAATGTTTAAGAAGGATGTGTTCAACTGTGAACATCCGCCAAAAACTGCGCCTGCATTATACGAGCAAATAGTGGCCTTTTGTTCCAGGAATCAGGGTTGAGAATTCTGCGTGAACATTATAAATACTGTCTACAGTAAGGTCAGTCCACACACACTTTTAACACTTACACTACACACACTAATAGTGTGCATGTTAGTTTTTTCAGAAGAAATAAACTCACAGATAACAAGAAGGTTATACTGTATTGTTAGTCTTTTCATTTCAGTACTGTATATTTTGGCTATTTTTTTCTGCACCCACATCAGATTAAATGGTATCAACATCAGAGTGAGAACCTTGATTGAAAAATGATTGAAAATTGATTGGAAAAAGTTTGCTAGATTGAAACATTTAGATTGAGCTGCAGGATCAGAAAACAAGCCTGTATGCTTTAAATGTAAGTGCGTGTCTGCGTGTCTGTACTTCTGGTCCAACTCTTTCTGTATGTCTTTATTAATGTCGTCAATCTTTGCTTGTAGTTTCTTCCTCCTCTGTTCTGGGGGCAAATGACTGAAGTCCTCTGGATTCGCACCCTGAAAGGAAGAAAGAGGAAAAGAGGAGAGTTAATATCTTAGCTAATCTTAATTAAGGCTCTATACTTACCTATGATCAGTGAGCGTAAAAAAAATTAATTAAATAATGAACAGGTAACAGATGACCGCATTTTGGTATGTTTTTATAGAGTTATCTAAGGTTATCATATTTAGGCTAGATAAATCATCAGAATTTAAGCCAGATTACTTTAACTTTTATAAGTGGCTAGATTCATGCTTCCTGCACGAATATATTATATTGATCTCGAGGGCTGTTGAGTCAACCCGAGATTTGGCCTACGCATATACTGTTCGTATACTGTAGTAATGGTCTTGTAATTAGGTAATAATTTCCTCAACTGGTCATTCACAGCAGGCACATGCACAGATGAACCCCAATAAGAGGCTTGAGCCCCGACCGTTTGCCATCAGACTGTATAAATATAAAATCATTGTATTGGATGCTCTCTGGGTGGTGCAGTGTGGGTAAAAAACAGTGGTCTCCAAGAGTCATTTAGCCAAGGCACAATTAGCTTAATCTCACCTGGGTATAGAGTTATTAGGTTAGCTTGGATATCAGGTGGGGTGACACCTTCCTATCTGAGGATATTTTGCCTTAGTTGCACTAACTAAACTCTAACGCATGAGCAGCGTTGAAGAGATCAAGAGTATGTTATTTCTGCATACTCCAGTCATTTTATCAACTTTGCACCCTCACCAATTTTGGATTGACATTTAATCAAGTCGCAAAAAATATCTCTGCCTGTGCCTGTTGAGCTGCATATTTTTGTTTCAGCAACATGCCTTACATATTTTATACATTATATACACTGTAATTAAAAAGATTTAAACACAACAGATTGTAGCTTTTGATGTTCATTTATACATACTGTAGTACAGTATGCACAATATACAATTTCCTTCCACAGATATGCATACTGGTCAATTTCTGTATATTTTCATATTGCCACTTTTGTATATGTTGTGAATGTATCTATAGACTGTTTGCTGTCTAATATCTACAGTACAATTGACCTTGGTGTTTTTATTTTTGCTGTGTAGTGTAAGTACACTGTGCAAGAGAAGACAAGCATTCAGAATTAGGAAAAGTTTTTCATTTTTTCAAAAAGTGTTCATTCTTTAGCCTAAACTGCACTGATTATTATACTGATTATGTTTCTACCTGCCTTAATTCATTTTGATGAAAATTCCTGAATTTGTATTACTGCTATAATGTGAATTCACATTCAGTTTAGAAAGTGTCAGTGCACTGTACTGTGTGCACTCAGTGTGTGCACTACATGTAGATTGTTCATGAAAGATCAAACCCAGCCCCTTTCCCTTTAGCATGCAAAAAGTCAGAAAAACAACAATAAAAATCTGTGAACATGCAATACTTGTAAAAGAAATAACAACTAAATTTCACTATCCCCCGAAAAGAAATCATGCGAATGATAATGGAAAGCATGCATCTCTATTTGTTGATACAGGTGGGTAAGTTTTAATATTTTAAGTTTCTTTAATAAATGAATAAGGATTTTTTTTTTTATTTAAGAGATTTGGCCTTTTAAACTACATGGTTAGGTTTACAAATGTAATTAAATATATTGTATATAATATCAAAATTAAACACTGTAACACTGTAACAGCTAAACTGCAGTCTAATGTGAACAGAAAGCATTAGTGTGGACTAAATTAGAGGTGTGTTTAGGACCTGAGATCTAGCAGGATCCCCCCAAAATAGCATGTGGTCAGATGTAAACAAATGTCCACCCTAATTTACATGAATGCTTACTGGACGTGGCAAGAATAGAGTGCTGAGTGATGCATGTACTGCTTTGCTCATTCATTCATTCACTCATACATTCGCTTGTTCATTTATTTTCTTTTTAGTAAATGCATCACCCTGGTCAGGGTTACTATGCTTTAAATGACTAACTTGCGTAGAAGTTGCCAAATAGGTGGTCATTTGAAAACATTGCAGTCATTTACGTGCAAAATAATAATTCAGGGAGTTAATAATTAAAGTTAAAAAGAGAAGAAAAAAAGGCAGTCCTGCACACACCTCTAGACTAAAGCTCTCGGTAGGAGTTAGAAAACAGGCAACTACTCAAGGGTTATTCAACCATTAGATGAAAGAAAGTCACAGGAAGTCATTGGTGTTTAACTAAACAGTTCGACAGACAAGCAAATAGACAAGACGAGCAGTGTTGGGTTTCGGATCACCTCCATAAGGTTCCGCACGTGGGCATTGAGTGAGATCTAAACAAAGGGATGGCCACCATAGACAAGACACACAAAAAAACAAAAACAAAAGCAAACAAACATAAGACAACACCACATTTGTGTAGTTATTAAAATAAAAAAGGTAAATTATATGAACGGATTAAAATACACCGCAAATGGACAATAAAGCATAAAAATCCAAAAACAACACAGGGTGTCATTAGTGAAACATTTTTCGCGGGTTATGATGACACATGCTACGGTCATGCCAATAAAACCATGCGATCGTCAACATGCTTACCAGCTTGAGAGAGAGCTTCTCCGAGAGAAGAGAGGGAATAATCAAGAAAGGAGCAGAGAGAGAAAAAACATCATCAGAGGAGCCACATCGCATCACCGTTCACACTTACACAAGTACGCATCCACACACAGTTATGCCAAGTTGGGTCATGATGTCACTGGTGAAGGTCACTACTCAAAAGATGTTCAAAAAGCACCATGGCTGCATACAGTATGTTCCTTTCCTCGGATAACTGGAGACCTGAGTCTCTACAGATCAATGTCTTTCTCGATTGTTTGTCAGAAAAGTTTTTAAAAATATATGTTTTCAAAGAAAAAAAGAACTCATA